>JAJIYU010021179.1:0-10129 GCA_030144865.1 Tinospora cordifolia | reverse complement strand
TTTGTTGTTCTTGTTTGACTAATAAAAGGAATGATAGTTTCCACATGCTCACTCTTGTATCTCCTCTTTTATAGGTACCCGAAAAATTTTGATCAGACAAATTACTTTTGTTTTATGAGGATATCGATGTCTCTTGATAGATATTTTTTAAGAGGAGCCCACTGGGCATGGACTTGGCTGGTTATATATTTTTGAAAACTTTATTTAATTATTAATTTATGGTTGGTCATGGGCCTTATATTACACATGAACCTAGGATAATTTATTTGATTCTTGTTTTGAACGCAATTATATGAATAATGATTCTCGTCTATTATGGTTTATGAGCACTTACATTAACCTGGAAAAATATTTATTTTATAGGGTGAAAAAGAACAACGTGACACCCCAGGAAGAATTTTGGAAGGTATCACTTTTTGAAAATGGACTTCTTTGTTAAACTTATTTTAAAAACAAAATATTTTCATTCAGTTTATTTCAAATCAAAAATGTTTAGTCATAAATCATTATCTAGAAACAAAAAGAGTTTTGAAAATTGAGATGTTCATTTGCTAAGCTTTCTCAGGCATTTACGTGAATTATTTTATAGTTGCATATAAAATGTATTTATACCTGTGTTTTTCAACTATTGCTTATTTAACAAAGTCAACATCAAATCATATTGAAACTAGTTTTAACTCGGTCAAATGTTTGAGTTTTTGACAACCCATAATTTGATACAAAAATATTTATGGGTTCGATACAGGTATTTTTTCAAATCTTAATACAAATAAATGAATTTTTTTAATTTTTTTAATTTTAAATTATTTATTAAAAATTAGAATAAGGGGAAAAAATATAATTTTAAAAGGAAAATACATTAAATTATAAGAAAAACATAATTTTTAGAGGAATATAATTTTTTGGAATGATTATTAAATTTTTGGAGTGATTATTAAATTTTTTGGAGTAAATAATAAAATTTTGGGGAGAAAAAATACGATTTTTGGGTGGATTATTTAATTTTTAAAAAATAATTGTATAAATGATGAAAATTATATGTAATTAGAGATTTTGAAGAGCAATATAAATCAAATAATTATAATAATAAAGAGGAAAAAAATAAATTTTGAGTATATACATACAAAAAAGGAGGAAAATAGAAAAAAAAAAAAAAAAAAAAAAAAAAGACGGTGGAACTTCTACCTCGGGCTCATGGGCCCGAGCGTGCGAGCCGAACGCCAAACTGCACAAGTTGGAAGCCCATGCGAACTTGAACCATGGGCAAGGCTGGGCCCGTGCCTATTTTAGGCTATGCCAAAGCACATGCGCGTGACTTCGGTCCGTGTGAATTTCAAGCAGGGTCGTGGGCTGGCCCACGCGCCCAATTTCTGGTTCCCCTTTGTTTTTCCTCATTTTTGACGGAATTTCTTCATTTTTCCAACGTTTTTTAACCAGAAAACCAACAAACCCCATGATTTTTTATCCATGATTTTGTCATCCCTTCAACCTCTTGAGCACATCAATATATGGTGTCAACAAGTCACCTTGCATGGCAACTCATAGGCCACGTTGATGACCATGTGGCACTCTCATTTGTCATGCAAAGCCACCTCATACATGCAACAAAACCCCACCTTTGAACAGAAATCCCATTTTCCAGCTTCTATAACTCACATTCTATAGCTCATATCTCCTTCAATCTGTATTCGTTTTCAATGATCTAAGGCTCTTTGAAAAGCCCTTACTACCTTCTACAACATTGCACAAGCCATTGTTCGAAGTTTCCATCCATGTAAGGCTAAGACGACCACAAAAAGGTGTTGTTAGACATTGTTGTAGAAGAAATCTGCAGAAAAACTATGTTGGTCTGATCTTTAATGGAGTGATTCTCAACGCATCCGAGATCCGTTCTTGAGGTAAAATTATTCATTTTCTTCCTTATCATGTGTACTTCGATCTCCAAGTGATAGAAAATAGAAACTGAGAACCTAGCCACATTTTATAGAGTCTTGAAGTTGACTGGTTACTCACTGTTTCAACAGTTTCAGTAGGAAGCGTTTTTGAGGCATCATTTGAAGTGACTAGGCATCATTTTTAAACCTCACACCAAAGGCTACAAGAAGGTATAAAACACAACCCCTAAGCCTCTATATGCACAATTTTATGTTCATGCCAAAATGCCTACTTACATGCAAATTTATAGTACTTTGAAAATATTTTTAAATTGTTGACATGTGCTAAGTTGTAGAGTGAATTTAGGAATGCTTATAGCTATGATTGCTTACTATTTTGAGATGAGATTTTGAACTATCAATATTTTGGAATCTAAGTTATGCAAAATATGTATGATAGGGCCTCAAATCAATAGACAATAAAGATGCATAGGCGCTCGAAAAACAATTGGAAATTGAAATTTTGAACAATTTGTTACATGAAAGAAAAATAGGAGACTAGTTTACTAACCAAATGTAGGTATGTTGAACTGAAGTTTGGTGGAGAGGTCATTGGACATGTCAAAATTGTGTATACCAAATTTCAGTCTAATCTGAATTGGGTAAGGGGGTCAATTGATGCACCATTTGACTGCTTATCACATGAGATACGGGATTTCACAGTCCCTGTTAATACACTTAGAAACCATAGCAAATGGTGTCCAAAAAATGAGAATCTATAATTCTGGTATGGTTTAGGTAGTGTAGATAAGATCTGGAAAGTTTCGCACAAATTTGACTTACAGATTGATCAAAGAAAAATTGACAAATTCACTGTGCAAAGATAGCAAATGCTTGAATTTGAGCTAAGTGTTAAAATTTGGAGATTTTTGCTTAATTGGCCCAATTTTGATATAACTTGACCAATTGGATCCAAATTGACCAAGGATAACCAAAATTAATAATTTTGACTAATTTTGACTAAGTTTGACCCGTTGACCAAGATTGACCGAATTCAACCGAATCAGATTTGGTTCGGTCGAAATCGATTAGGGATAGTCGATTAGGGAATTAAGCCAAATTCTATAAAGAACTGAAATTGAGTTTAAATAATGCAGACTTGAGTCAACACTACAGGACGAGGCCAGTTGTCATGGGACATCAGTGCACGGGACCCAAGGTGAATAGTTTGATTCAAGTGTTTTTTATGACTTGTATCCTTGCATGAAACTTGTGTAAAATGACATGGTTTAAATGGTTTCATGAGGTTGAGATATATCTGAATGATTTTAAAAAGTGTAGATGTACACGGGTAATGAGACCATAGGCTCGAGGGTCAAGCGTCAGGGTCAAAGTACATGATGTGATTGGGATTAGACTTAAGGGTCGAGCGTCAGAGTTAGGGCATACGATTAGTGCACCTAGCCTCAGAACCCGCTCGAGTAACAGCACTTGAGGGTCGAGCGTCGGGGTTAGGGTATTCGATGAGTGCGCCTAACTCACAACCCATCAGGGTGGCCAGTGCGCCTAACTCATGACCTGTTCGAGCGATGACCATAGGTTGAGTTTGTTGATCTAACCCTAGCCTAGATACAGTTTTTAACTAGCATGGATTTGAGATGTTTTCTGAAATCATTACAATGTTCATAACTATTTTTATATTATGTCATTCATTCAAATATTATATAGTTAACATGTTGGTTTCACTACTCATTGAGTCACGTCGAGTTTAGGTTCATTATTCTACTAATATTTCAGGTTCTTCGGTAGCTGATAAAGCGAAGGGTGTGATGATTGTCTAGCTCCCTAATGTTTTCTATTCCCTTTTCTTCGTCCTTTCATTAGAGGTCGATCATTATTTTGGGTACACATGTATATGTTTGGTCAACTGTGTATTTTAGACATAACAAATATATAATATAATGATCACTCTCCGTATGTTTGTTTACTTTCGCCCTAAGTCTTTCAGTCATTCTGATATCGTTTGTTGTATGAGATTGGAGAGGCTTAACAGTGATTGGACAAACTTGACATGATGAGTGAGTTCATCGGGCCACTGTGCCGATCGGGCCGCTCTTTAGCCTAGGAAAGGTGTCCCAACAAAATTGATATAAGAAATACGCATCATTAGCACGTTATCTTGGTTATGATCAAAAGATGCATGTTGGATGTTTTCTAAAAAGTATTTTCCATAAAAATCAAGTTTGCATATTTTATAACTTAGTGTATTTTCTACACCATATAAAATGTGCTCCTAATAGTGATTTGTAAAATAATTACATTTATGGTATGAAATGTGTTACATCATGTTTCCGAAAGTTATTATAATAAATGAAACGTGCTCTACATAAGAAATATGCTCCATTGTATGTTTACTAAGATTATAAAACAAAACTCCATGCCTGAAGCTCATTCTAATGCAAACCCAAGAGGTATTTCTCTCTTTAAAGTTGGGCATGAAACATGTAGCACGCTATGGAACGTGTTCCATATAGAAATTCCTTCCATCTTGGTTTTCACAACACATGAAATTGTTCCAAGCTTTTCGTTGTTCAAGTTTCCTGTAAATAGGCCCCATGCTTCACCCATTTGAGAGATTTGGAGATTCGGTTTTCTTTAAAAGGTTTTTATGCAAAAAATATTCCAAGCTTTTTGCAACATTTTGGTCCACATTTTGGAAAGATAAGTGAGCCTCATTCATATCATTTCTTTTATTTGATTCTTGTCAAAATCTTTTGATTCTTGTTTTAAAAAATCAAGTATCCTCAATGTTCACTACTTAATATTTTCAATCTTTTTGAACAAAGAATTTATATTTCAAATTTTCAAGTACTTTAATCTTTTATCTTTCAATAAAGTTATTTTAAGAGATTTTAAAAAGTATTGAGTTGGAATTTAAATCATATATTCATGCAAGTCAATCAGTTCAAGTTTATGAGACCTTTAGCTTGAGCCGAGTCTAATATCTTTAAGCTATAGTACCTCATGATGATTGGGCGTAATTGCATCATTTGATTGTGCGCGTTCCATTACATATCATTTCCTATCATATTGTGCTAAGCATCTATAAAAAAAAAAATTTCTCATTCAATCTTGTGTGCTTCATTTTCACACTTTCATAAGATTGAATGTAAATTTAACTAAAATTGCCAATTACAGATAGTGCATTATATAAAAGTCATCAAGGTTGTGCAGATAGATATCATAATTATCACATAAGGTTTCACCAAAATTGAAAATAATAATAATGATGATCATCACCATCATAAGCAAAGCAAGGGAAGAATTCTTTTAATTTTCTCTCAGCTGATAAGTAAAAGACAGTGAAACGAGACAACCATATCTGCTGTTATACATGAACATCCTCTTAACATTACAGATTGTTACTGTCCCTTCATAAATTACCAAAATTTTCCGAGACAGCTAGTCTGAATCTGGGTCTCCAACGATAATATCCGGAAAGGAATCTGTGTCCGAATCGTCATCAATGATAATTTCCTTCCCTTTACTTGAACCTAAATCTGATGCAACGGTTAAGTCTGCAGTTGAAACTGGCGTATCACAGTTAACATCAATAGATTTATCACCTTCCGATGCTAAAGAACTGTGCCAAGGAATAACACATTCACCTGCCATTGATGCATTATCCATGCATGGAACAGAGGCAACTTTGCCCAGTTCAGTTGTTGCATTGTTTTCTTCAACTTTCATGGACTCTATTGCTCCCTCTTCCCTCGTAGTATTTGTAGGAGCTTCATCTAAGGCGACAGCATCACCGTCATCAATGGATACTTCGGGTCTTTGAACATCAATCATTAACTCATCACTACTTCTTTCCACTTGTTCCAACACTCCTCCAACATTTGCTCCATTGACAGTGGGCTGCTTTTCAACCTGATGACCTTCAGCAGTGGACTGAGGAGCAAACTTTTCAGTGTTCTCCTGAGCGTTTTCCATGATCTTATCCGTGTTGGTTACAAAAGCCTCAATTTCATCTCCATTACCAAGCCAACTGTCATAGAGGTCACCATCTGGATCAGGTTCCATCATAGCTTTTTTAAAGGGGGTTGAAGATTTCTGAGCGCTAGAAAATATGTTTTCCGGAAACCCGTTTGGCTCGGAATCAAACATGGAACGATCACTTGAAGGAAAATCACAAATTGGAAGCGCTCGGGGATGGATAAGCAGTTCTAAGGCCAATAAAGCGTGTGCACAAAATTCTGCAAGTCTTGTTCCTGTTTCTTGCCTTCCTGCAAAAGCAAATTTTATTAGGACCTTATCATGGGCCAAGATAAAAAACCTATCTACATTATACAGATTTGATCTTAGAAATGCATCATATTCATGCTAGCTCAGTTAAAATATTTTCTCAGATGAGTATGCATGTCTTAAGACCTATTTATTCATGTCGGCCTTTAATAGATCATGTCAAGTCTATAAGATTTAACAGTAAGTTGTTTCTGAATTCTATGGCAGACATAATCCCTTACTTCTGAAGTCTCTAGAAGATAAGCCTGTAAGTGGCTGTTCATGTTTATGATTCAGCAAATTCAAAGAAAGAAAAGATGGCCTTCTGCTATTTGTTGCTATTCAAACATCATAAAGGATGGAAAAGAAGAGCCCTACAGGGTGAAGAATTCTCAAAGCAACAATTGATATTTAGTAGCTTGTGGCGGGAATAGGATGCATTTCTTACACTGGGTTATTTAACCATACATGTTGAGAGAAAGAGAGATGCAACAATAAAGGCCTACCTCTATGGAAAATCTCAAGACCCTGAGATAGATATGGGGGTCGCACATGAGCTGGAGAGAGAAGTGATGCCAAAAGAGCATGTAATGATGCAAGCTGAAAATCTTCCCAAGTTGTAGTAGATTGATCAAGAGGATTGGTTGCACACCTTTCCTCCTTGGTCCACCCAATATCAAAGGCATTTGTTGCGATGGTTATAATAAGATGATCAACATTTGATCGCCAATTCTCTGATCTCCAAGCACCACCCTGTAAAGATTTCAGAACTATTACATCCATCACTAAATTAAAAGCAGCACACTAGCATAGATCAAATTTTAATAATTTACCCTCTTCAAACACACACAGATATCCCAACTGCACACATAAAAATTGGTCTTGGGGAAGGGGGAGAAGCTGGAGGGAGAACTGAGACATTTTAGTTTTCTTGATTGATTATGAAAATATAAATATTTAATAACCTTTCGCACTAAGATACCATATCTTAAGCGCATAATTTGATAAATGAACTTGAAGTACCAGAACTTAATGCATAACATATCAGAACAGAGATTTATATATTATCATGGTGCAGTCCCTAGTCTTAAAAAGAACAATTTCCTAAGTCATATGCCTTATTTTATGCTGGATATCAATATATAAAAAGTTCAAAGGTCGTGATCATCATTGAGGTTTAGTACATTACATGGACATTAAAAAATATATATTTAAAAAAAAGGTAATAATAAAAATAAAAATAAAAATAAAAAAAAAAACTCTTTGGAGCATTCACATGCCATAGCACACAACGGCTTCTTTCTCTAGTGTCTCACATTAGGCTTGCTAGCCTAAATCATTCATGGAAATTCCTACAAATACTTACAACTGTAAGAAGTGTTTCCAATGCCCTTAGCGCAGCTACCCGGACAGAAAGAAGAGCCACTGGTTTGATTTTGGGAAGTTCCACTGCTAAACCAACATCATTCTGGTCTACTACAGTGGTTGCAATTCTACTAGCATGCTTCCTTTTCCTTTCATTAAGCTGCTGCAATGTATAGTTTACCGATTTTGAAAATTGATGAGAAGTTTCTCCACCAATTCCCATGCCAACAGCATCCAGATCCATAAAAGCATGGTAAATTACTTCCTGAGCAAGGTATAGAGTCATTCCTATTTCAAGATACAATTTCAACCATTAGAAAAACTGCCAGCCAGCTTAATTAAAAGAATTGGATAACATAGAGAAGAAATCAATTAACCATATTATGATTTCTGATTAAGATGTCAAGTCAGATTCACAACAACCAGAAACAGCAGGAGGAAGAGGGAGGAGGAGGCAGAGGAAAAAGGGAGGGAGGATGAGGGACACAAAAGAAGAGAGAGAGAGAGAGAGAGAGAGAGAGAGAGAGAGAGAGAGAGAGAAGAAGAAGAAGAAGAAGAAGAAGAAGAAGAAGAAGAAAGGGACAAAAACAAAAACAAAAAAAGAGCAGTCGATCAGCTTCATTTTAGAAGGCGAACTGGCTGATTAATTTATGTCATGCAAATTGGACAGACACTTGGAAAGGAAAGAAAATAACATACATGGAAAAGAGCAGTCTATCAGCACAATTTTAGAAAATGAACTGGCTTATTAATTAATTTCACGCACATTGGATAAAAACTTCGAAAGGAAAGAAAATAGCATGCAAGGAATAAACTATATATTAATCAACTCATAAAATCTCCAACTTATCTGCTAAAACTATTATATTGGTTGTATTAGCCACCAATTCATACATATTTACTGTACATGTTTTTAGTTAATTATGATCATTTTAATAGTTTACTAGAATTTGTGCATTTTATGACTTTTTTATTCGAATTTCAATAAATAGTGCAGATTTGATTCAATAAGTGTGTTAATCACATATTTTGTCTTTGTTTTGATGCTAAAAAGTCATTTAGGAGGAAAAAGTACAAGGATAAAGTCGAAGAGATGATGCAAGAGGAAATAAGGCTCGGAAGATTGGCAAAACTTCTGCCAAGGCATGAAAAAAATAGCAAGTAGAATGTTATGTCATAACAAGCATTGCGGCATCAAGAAGCTTAAAACAAATCTTGAAGAGGCCCTTTAGTGTCGGTGCTAACTCCCCACCCCAAAAAAATAAAAAGGAAAGAAAAAAAAAGGAAAAAGTGTTCTGTGATGGGGGCTTTTTTGACAATCAATCTCTAGTGCACATAGGCATATTGCACGGTATTTTTTCTGGTATTGTACGGAGGATAGAGGAATAAGAGGAAGAATCAAACTAAAGGATTGGAGATTTTTAGCTTGGAAACGAGAAGAAGATTGAAGATCAAAAGAGTTGTAGATCTAAAGAGTTTAATACTATGTTTTAATTCAATTTCCAAATCATGCTTTTTTTTTAAACTGGAGACTATATATTAATTAATACTTAACGAGTACAAAATGTCGGATGAGGTATCCGGACTTAATTACATAGTAAAAGATTTACACATCCGTTTCCCAAGTGTATCCCTTCTCGAGATTAGTACAAGATATCCATGTTGCAAACAGAACATTAGACCTTTCCCATATCATCCCTTTTGAATTTGACGTCCCCAAAAACAGTCTTTTATCCTTTCTTCCCCAACGGCATACCATACCACTAGCAAAATCACCTTCCAGTATTGACTAAGCCGTCTTGTTGCTTCATTGTCTGGAATCTGAAACCACGTCTCTACTGGACGAGGAACTATGTGATGGCACTATTGAGTCCATTGCCACCAAATCTCCCCTATCACCCTGCAAGATCCCAGCATGTGCTTCATGCTGTCCGCATTGTTCCTGCACAGCATATATATAGATGGATTAAGAACATAATTGGGGAGTCGCCTTTGAATATTTTCCATTGTTTTCAGCTTGTTGAGACTTATGTTCCAAGCTAGCATTCTTGCTTTTAGAGGGGCCTTTGTCTTCCATATAAATTCTGTTAGGATGGACATCTGACTATGTGTTGTAGCTGTAATCTTGTCTATAAAAGACCTTACTGAGAATTTGGTGTTAGTACCATCTTGCCATATTGGATGATCTTCTGTGCCTATGTCTTGTAATTGGAAACTATACAGAGTATTGAGAAGACCACTTAGTTCATCCATATTCTCTTCTCCCACCTCTCTATATAGGTAGAGATTCCATCCCCATTGTATACCAATCCCATCATCAGAGCACCTTCTAAATTCAGACACCGGACCTTCCTTTTTTGTGGACAAGTTGTAGATATTGAGGAACTTATTCTTCAACTCTTCCTTTCCACACCAAATACTCCCCTAGAAATCAACAGTATCTCCTTTTCCTACTTTCCATACTATGTGGGATCGAATCTGATCATAGATCCAAGAAATGTCCTTCCACGAGGCTCTATAAGTCCATTTCCTATTCACCCCAACTTCTCTTCCATATGCTCTCGATCCATGAATGTTGCGAATTATTTTTGCCCAAAGAGACT
>JAJIYU010021178.1:0-10151 GCA_030144865.1 Tinospora cordifolia | reverse complement strand
CCTTCAGTTGTGAAGTGTTTGTTTAGCTTTTGAGGTTTTCAGACTATTTGGATTGGCATTGTTCCAACAAAGCTCTACGTGTGTATTTTCTTGGGTAATTATCATCAGATCGAGGTGGAAAACTTGTGCATGTATACTGAGTTATTAACCTGAAACTATATCATCATCATCATCATCATCATCATCATCATTATTATTATTATTATTATTATTATTATTATTATTATTATTATCGTCATCATTATTATTATTATTATTATTATTATTATCGTCATCATCATTATTATTATTATTATTATTGGCCATTTTATGGTAAATTGTGTTCTAGAAATGCATACTGGGAAAAAGTGAAACTTAAAAAATAACATTACATGATTTTGTTAAAAACTCCTTTATAAATTTTATTTTCTAGAATGCCCATCTTCTAATTTGGCTTTTTTTTTTTTTAAAAAAAAAAAAATTACCATTTCTTTTTCAAATTTCTTTTTTATTTTTATTTTTATTTCTAGAATACTCAGAGATTTCTTCTTCTTTTTAGAATTAACTTGTTTTGCCATTTTCGATAATATTTTTATAACCTGTACCATTTTTGCTGCAAATCTTCACAGAATGATGGGTATCCAAGTTCCTTTTGATGATGCCAATTCGTCCCAATCAAGGTTGGGTTATAGTACCATTTGATTTGCATATTTAGGAGTGTTTGTTGTACAAAAATATTATATTAAATTGATTATTGTAATTTTAATTTTTATGTAACAAATATGACTTTTACAACGTTGCCCCGTGCTACTAGTGACAACTTTTTCGAGGGCAAACTCAATGTTGGGGCTTCTTTCCATCTCATTTAGCATGTGACTTTGTTTTACGTTCAATTCACCTTTTCTCCATGGTCATTTATACATCACACCTTTTTGCATAAAGCTACCACCATCTATACGATTCTTTTATTTAAAAAAAAAAAAAAAGTGTAACATCTTTTTTTTTTAACTTTTGTTAGGTAGTTTTTTCAATATTTTCCTTGCGGAGATACAATTAGAGGGTTCAAATTTTAAGAGACTTATTTTCCTTTAAGGAATAAATTTAAAATTAAAAAAAAGAATAAAAAATATAAGAAAAAACACATTTTTATATAGAAAAATAAGAATATTTATAAAAATATTATTATTTTTATTTATATATAAAAATAAAAAATTTGATAGCAAAAATATTGGAAACGGTTCAAACACGAATTTTTATAAATATAAAAATTTTGGCTTTTAAAAGAAAGTGGCACAATCAATGCGTGTATGCAAAAGTATATCAGTTTTCAGAATTATAATTTTTGGTATAATATTAGTATAATATAGGACTAATGTGTATATATAACATCATATCACCGTTTAAAAATTACAGTGTGGGTATTATTTTTGAATAATAACGGTATAATATGTGTATACAAAAAGATATAGGGCTCAAAATTGTAGTTTTTGTTATTATATTAGTGTAACATAGAAATAATGTATGTATACAACGTGATTTTAATGTTTAGAAATTGATCTGTTATTAATATTTTCGAATGACATCTGTATAACATGTGTATACAAAAGAGCATATCCATAAACTAGTTTGCTTGTATTTATATTAGTATAACATCAATATAACATGTGTATACAATGTGATATATGTTCAAAAATTGATCTGTTGTTATTATTTTTGAATAACATTATTATAACATATATCTACAAATGAGCATGAATGTATACACTGTTATCACATTTAGCTTCATAAACAATTGTATAATATTAATATATAGTTAGAATAACATTGATATACAATACAAAAAAAATTATTTTTGGTATACAATCTTTAATTATAACACCTGTATCAAAACTTTTTTTATTGTAATATTTTATATATCAAAATTTGGTATAAATTTGATATAATCTGAATAAAAAAAAATTACAAAAAAAAAAAAGAATATAACAAAAGTTGGCATAACTTTGGTATAATAGAAATTAGAAAAAAAAAAAAAAAAGATTATGGTATAATCTGGTATAGTCTACATTGAGCCAGCAGATGACTGCTGCACCTCGTCGCCACCACTCAACACTGACTTTGCCCTAACCACCGTTGGTCGTATTCTGCTACTATTGTTCGCGTTCTAACCATCGTTTCCAGCCTTCATCGCTGCTACCTGAGCTCGCGTTCCACCATTGTTTCCAACTGTCGATGAGCAGGGATTTCTCATGCGCAGAAGAACTTCCCATATTTGTTGCGCAGAGGAAATTCCTAAATCTGTTCAAACCCAGATCTTGCATCCCCGCGTGCAGAAGGGGAACTTCCATTTTTAACTTAATAACATGAAAGTTGCCGCATATCATCCGCAAGGGCTGAGCTTGCGGTATTCGACTGCTTAATCTGTTGTTTGAGAGATCAAGAAGGCTGAGTTTCAAAGAAGATAAAGTCTCCTAGATCTGACTAAAAAACTGGTTTCTTGAAAGATTTAAGGAGTATAGAGATTCCAAGGTCCCGAAATTGGACAGGAGTCGGCCGGAGAATAAGTTCCCGGTGAAGTTGATGATGTTTAGATACAAACATGAGATTCGAATCCTCCAATAAATCAACCAGATATGCCTTAGTAGCTTCTTGAAGCGTGGCAACAGTAGAGCTCTAGAACCTGAGATTTGTCTTGATGTCTTGTGCAATCTCGCAAACCAGACGCTAAAAAGGCAAACAGATGGGGCGATCGTTTCTGTCTCTTTTGTCTCTGCCGATCGACGTCGAGATCCGATCTCCAGCTCCGCTGTATGGTGACGGGCCAGCACACAAAGCACTACAGCCAACATCATTCAGCACTGCGAAAGCAACAACCAAAAAGTCTCTCTCTCTTTGCAAAGACCAATGACGGACCAACATAGGGGCTCTGTCGAGATCTAACCAATTTTCGGTGAACGGAGATTCCTTTGCTTTGAGCTTCAACTCACAGTTTCAGGCCTACTTCAAGGTTGTGATTCGAAGAATGAAGATTTGACTATTTTTCGATGCGTGGCTGCTATTGTGTTGCTGGTCAACACAAAAAAAAAAACAATAAAACATTAAAAGAATAAAAAATTAAAAGAAGTTGTTGTAGGAAAGAGTAGAAAATAGAAAAAAAAAGAAGAAAGCAAGCAAGTGAAGCTATTCTTAAGCGCGAGGAGTTTCTTCATCGCCCCTTGCTTACAAATATCAGGTGGTATCAGACCTCTTAGGTTATTCTCAGAAAGAGATTGCGGTGGTGTTGTACCTTCTCTGAGTCAGCATTGTGGTCTTGTTGCACAGTTGAAATTATTTTTTTGAAAGTTTTAATTTGTTGATTCTGTAGTCAGCATTGTAGTCAACATCGATTTGAGATCTGTTTTACAGCAGCACTAGATCTACAATGGCACTGGAGTATTTGACATTAAGCAGTCATTACACCGATAGCAGATCTGTGGTGATGATCTGAGTGAGTGCAGTACTGTTATAGTGAAATGGAGAAGAAGAAGAAGAAGAAGAAGTTGCAAGGAGTGATGCATTACACATAATTAAGTAAGAAAAGAGCAAAAAATTATGTTATTAAGTTAAAATTATAACATTTTCTATAATTTTCTCGTGAATCTATGGTGATTGGGAACTTAACTAAGCACAAAAACCTCTGGCTTTCTGATTTGATTAGAAGACTTGTGGCATTAAAGAACCTCAACTTTTTGGACAACCATCTTTCGGGTAAAATTCTTTAAGGCATTAAGAGTATTGAAGAGTGTAGAAATGATCGAACTCTATCAGGACATTCAAATGACTTACCAAAGGCTCCTGGGAATTTAACAAATCTTCTACTGATTGATGCTACACGGAATACTCTCACCGGGAAATTGCCGCAGAAATTTCCCTCGACATACCTGGCGAACTAACAAACCTGAAAGTAAACCGATTGAATCTAACAAACAATAATCTTGTGGAAAAATCCCTCAAGATTTTAACACCAACATTTGCGTCCCAAGCTTTCTCTGAAACCCTAATCTCTACAACCCAAACCTTGCACCCTTCCATTCATGCCCCAAATCAGAACCCATTTCCTGGATTATAGTCTCCGCAATTCTCCACGCATTCATTTCTCTTCTTATACTTTCACTCTTTTGGTCGTCTTTCAATAGAAATTCCAATCAAATTGGACGAAACAAATTTTTTAAGCACGCAATCATTGAAAACGGTCTCTTTTCACGTTTTCGGCTTCAAAGAAGACGAAATTGTGGCGTCTTTAAACGGAGCCAACCTAATCAAAATTGGATCTCTCCGTAAGGTGCACACTGTACAGAACAAGACCAAACTTTGGCTACGCCATCACCATCAAGAATCTTCAAGTGCTGAACGAGAACTGCGAAACAGAATGAGTTTTCGAGTCAAGGATCAAAACGTTGGAGAAGATCTGCCACGAGAATATCGTACAGCTGTATTTAGGTTTCAGCCAAGAGGATTTTAGGGTTTTGGGTTACTAGTTCATGGAAATGGGAAGCTTGGAAGAGCTTTAGCACGAAGAAAGAAGTGGGGTTCTTTTGAACTGGGAAAGGAGATTGGGTATTGCAGTTGAGGCTGTTCAAGATCTTGCATATCTTCATCACAATTGTGCTCCAGCCATCGTTCATCGAGTTGAGAAGTCCAATACCGTAGACGTTGGTGAACGCGGTTCTTCTTTGTACCGCGTCATGGCCCATGAATCGACCCTCCCTGAGAAAAGTGCTACAACTGCTAAAATAGAAGAGGGATGTTACTGGTGATCGCCCTAGAACTAGAAGCTCTCCCTAATAGATGCAATAGAGCATTATTTTGGTTTGCAGATTCTAACTTCCACTCTAATGGCTCCAACTCTACTCCATGGTACATATCGGGCGTAGGGTGTGTTTATTGTTGTAGGATAGAATAAGATGAAATTACATTAGATATTAAAATAAAATAAAAATAAAATTGAATAACATGAGATAAAACGTTACTATAAGTAATGGGATAAGTTATGAGATCTAAGATTAATTTTAATTTTATCTCTTATGAGTTAAACACAAGAATAAGATAATTTTTAATTTTATCTCATCCAATGTTTTATTATAATACTCTTCTAACAGGCTTGACTTCTTATTATACCTCAAGTTGCAACCAACACCTCTTAGTGTCTTAAAGATAAAAGGTAATAATTACTTTAAACAACCACCCAATCTTATTAGCTTGCTGAGAAAGCCTATTTCACTTCAAGAAATAGTCATGACTATACTTTAACATTTTTGGGAAGCCCTGATAATGGCTTATTAAACAAAACAAAAAAAAAACTTATTTAATTTTAAAAAAATGACAGAAAATGTCAGAAAAATTACTTATTCACAATAATATCACCCATTGTTTTATAAAGTATCAATTGTAACGTAAAATTTAAATTATTATCAAATATACCATATATTAAGTTTAGTGGCCTCTCTCTATCGTCTCTCTGTCGTTTCTTCTTCGTGTCCCTTTTTTACAAAGCTTTTCTCTGCCTCAGTTCTCATTTGAGTTGTGTATCTCCTTGTATGATATTTCTCTATTTAAATCTTTTCTTATGGTCTTACCTTGTTAAATCGAAGAGAGAAATGGTTTTTTTTACAATAAATCTCTCATATCTTACTAAGAGATTTAAAAGATCATTCTTAATTCGCTGCTGTTTTGACTTCAATTTGCAGGAGATATTCGTGGACAATTCTCGAACCTTATCCTAGTGTTGGAAAGTGGTGGTTACCCACCTGTATCAAACTACTCGTTTCTTAGAAATTATGTTGGTTATAGCAAGTAGAGCATTGAAACCTTTTTTCTTCTTCTTGCTTACCAAATCAAATATCTGAACAAACCGTCGAAGCCTTAGTGGTTGTTTGATTAAAATCCAAATCAAAGTGACCTTATCTGAGTGTTTGAAATTGTTGGCTACCCATGTGTATCAAACTACTTGTTTCTTGGAAATTATGTTGGTTGTAGCAAGCAGGGCACTGAAACCCTTTTTCTTCTTCTTGCTTACAAGATTGAATGTCCTAACAAACCGTCGAAGCTTCATTGGTTGTTTAATTAAAATCCAAATCAAAGCCTCACTACTACTCGTCGTCTAAGTCACTGCAACTCGCCATTGTTCACTCGCTACATACCGTTGGTCTTCTGATTGCAATTTAGACTGCTAGTGTTTGCAATACAAGCTGTTGCCACTCACTACTGTTCCCTCACCGCATGCCTGTGTTCATCGCTCACGGCCAATCATCGCTATGTTGTTTGCCCTTGCCTTTGTTTCCAGCAGCTCGCTCGCTGTTATTATTGCTTGTCTTTGTTCGTCTCCATTGTTATTCACATTGCACCACCATTGTTCCTCCGCCAAGTTGAACCGTATACCGAATTGTTTTACTTTGTTGAAGCTGTTTGCCATCTCCTACTTCACCAACATGTTTTGTTGGTTCTTCTTATCTGATCGGTGTTTGCAATTCAGATCTGTTGCTTCTTGTCAACTCCTACTGTTGTTTTTCGCATAAGTTTGTCGTGTTATTGAAGACTAATGTTTATTAGGGTTGTGAAAAGAATGATAATCAAACCAAGACAAGGTTTGGCTTATATAGCCTTATGTCCAGAATAATAATTGATTAAGATACCCATACTAATATATTAGTCTAATATCCCCCCTTAAACTCAAGATGGCGGCGGAACAAGCATTCGAGAGTTTGTCAACAAGAAATCGAAACTGCTGAATAGAGTGCAATTTGGTAAGGAGATCTGCAAGTTGCAATGAGGAAGGCACAAAGGGCAAGGTAATGATGTTGCCCTACAAGTGATGACGAGTGAAGTGACAGACAATCTCAATGTGCTTTGTTTGCTCATGAAACACTAAATTGTGAGCAATCTGAATGACACTCTGATTGTCACAATACATAGGGGTAGGAGAAATAATGGAAATGCCAATATCTAGAAGCAATCTTCGTAACCAGATAATCTCTGTAGTAGTAGATGTCATAGCACGATATTCAGTTTCAGTAGAAGATCGAGAAACAACAGATTACTTTTTGTTCTTCTAAGAAATCAAAGAATCACCTAAGAAAATGCAAAAACCAGTAACTGATTTACGATCAGTGGGATCACTAGCCCAATTAGCATCAGAATAGGCACGAAGCTCAATGAAGAAGATGAAGGAAAGAACAAACTTTGATACATAGTACCATGAAGGTAACAAAGAATGCGAAAAACATCACCCTAATGAGTAGTAGTGGGTGAACCTACATATTGATTGAAAATATGAATAACATAGGCAATATCTGGATGAGTAATGGTTAAATAAACCAAATTGCCAACAATAGTACGATAGAGGGAGGCATCAGGCAGAGGTGTGCCATCTGTGGGAAAATAACTAACATTCGGTTCAATGTGAGTGTTAATAGTTCAAGAGTCTGTCATACAGGCACGTTGGATGATATCGCCAATATATTTAGACTGAGAAAGAATGAGGCTTTTAGGAGTATAATCAACTTCAATACATAAGAAATATTGAAGAGGGCCTAAATCCTTCATTCAAAGTGAAAAGTCAATTCTAACTTTAATATAGCAATCCCAGGTAAATCATTACCCGTAATAATCATGTCATCAACATATAAAAGCAGTAGGATTCGTCCCGCAGATGTAGAACGCATAAATAAGGTAGAACCAGAAGCATTGGATGTAAAGTCAAAAGAAGCAATCACTGTAGAGAACTTTTCAAACCAAGCACGAGGAGCTTGTTTGAGACCATATAGAGCTTTCTTCAGTTTGCAAACATGGCCAGGGGCATGAGCAACACCTAAAGGAGGAGTCATATAAACTTCTTCTTTGAGATCCCCATGTAAGAAGACATTCTTTACATCCATTTGAGAGAGATGTCATTGACAAGAGGATGCAACAACAAAAAGAGTACGTATCGTAGTCATTTTGCAACTGGAGCAAAAGTTTTCTCATAGTCCATCCCATATTGTTGGGTAAAACCCTTAGCAACTACCCATGCTTTGTAACAATCAATGGAACCATCAGACTTTGTCTTGATCTTATAAACCCAATGAGAACCAACGAGGGTTTTACCAGGTGGAAGTGGAACCAAATCTCAAGTTGTTGTCTTGTCGAGGGCAATGAGTTCCTCAGTCATAGCTTGTTGCCATAAAGGAGCAAGTGCGGCCTCCTTATAGGAAAGGGGCTCAGAGAGCTTATGAATAGAGACCAAAAAGGTGAAAAAAGATTGAGAATAAAAATTATAAGAGAAATCTGGCATTTGAGTGGACTTACAGAGACGTGAAGGATAGCGAGATGCACGAGGAGCAACAATCTCATTAGATGATTGAAGAGAGTTGACATGGCATGAGGCTGAATTGTAAGGAACTTCTGAAACTGTTCAACAAGTGCAACAAAATTGGGAGAAGGAGATGAGGATGAACCAAATCCAGTGGTCTTAGTATGCGAGGACTACGAGCCACATTGTTTTGCTGAGTGGAAGATTTGCGCAATAGTTGAAGACACTGAGATTTTCAATGACCTTTTTGTTTATGAAAACTACATTCATCGGGGCCAACCTTAGCATGCCGTTTGGTTTGGGAGGAATTGAAGGATTGAATGGAACTGCCAAAACAGAAGGGTTAGGTATGGAAAGAAATCTTTTGCCTACTTGAGACTTCAATCTAATCTCCCCAGCTAAAAGTTCATTAACAATAGAGTCGACTGAGGGGAGGGGACTACGATGCAATATTGTACCACGAAGACCTCCAAAATCATCTCAAAGTACCATTAAAAATTGAACAAGACGTTGTTCTTCTCTACGAGAGACGTATGGAGCAAAGGCTTGAAGTTCACTAGATTCAGTAAGAGTTAGTTGATCCCAAAGATATGACATAGTGTTATAAAATTCTTGTATACTCATAGTCCCTTGGAGAACAGCACGAATATTAACTTGCAATTGATATTGTTTAGCAAAGTTAGACTCGGTATACAACCTTGCTAAGTAGTCCCATACATCTTGAGCAGTTTCAAATTTTTCTAGTTGAGTGTCAATTGTTTGCTCAACAGATATTGATCCAAGTAATGATTTTAGAATTATTAGCATCTCAAACATCCAATAACTCTGTGTATTTTTCACTAGTCCGATTCATAGGCTTAGTATAAGAGCCAGTGACATAACCCCATAACTTTTTGCCTTTTAAAAATTTTTTCATGACATAGCTCCAATAGGAATAGTTTCGTCCATCCAATCACACACTAATAGATTGGAGAGAATCATCTCATTCACCAGCCATAATAATAGAGAGTAAAATTGAAACCCAAGTGATAGACGGATACCAAACAGCAAAGCCTTCAGTTGAAAATACTTTTCTACTAAACTCAAATTGTTGTTCGTATAAATACGAATAAGTCGAACAAGGTTGTAGAGCAAATAGTATCACGATCAGAAAACAGCAACAGCAAACAATAAAACAGAGCAAAATGCAACAATTTCAGCAATGACTGCAAATAATATCAGCAGACTGGTGGGATGCCAACAGTAGATGAGCCTCATAATGATACAACAGACCAGTAGCAAACACGACCAACAAAACAACAAATAGAACGATGCGGCGGCAGAGATGCAGGGGCGAACAACAGCAGACTACGAACCAAAGAAGGGCAGCAGTGAACGACGGCAGAGAAGAAGAAGATGCAATCAATAGCAGCACAAGGAAGAACCAGAGCCAGAGGAATCGCAGGACGAATAGCGCAGCAGCAAGAATAAAAAAAGAGCAACAAATTCATGGCAGAGCAGCCAAAGGGGAAGAAGCAGAACGAACAACGCAGTAGCAAGAAAAAAAAAGAAGGAACAAATTTAGTGCAGAGCAGCCAAAGACAAAGAAGGAGAGGGCAATGATAACAGAGCAAGTGCAATGGATCAGTGGCAAAGAAAAGCAATGAATAACAGTGAGGAGGAAGATTACGGTGGACGTGCAGGCAGTGGCTAACAGAGCAGGAAGAAGAAGATGTGATGCAAAAGAGGCAAACAAAACCATGTCGATCAGCAAGCAAACAGAGCGGTGGTTGCAAGAAACCATCATACATCCGGCGTACCCGCTCTGATACCATGTTATTGAAGACTAATCTTTATTAGGGTTGTGAAA
>JAJIYU010021177.1:0-10153 GCA_030144865.1 Tinospora cordifolia | reverse complement strand
GATATCAATAGCATGATTTTGAACCCTATAAGCAATTTGGTAGTGTACTGTAGCAGCCAAGGCTGTTTGAACCAAAGTAGTACCAGCAAGTTGAACTTGAAGGCTCAACGTAGTTAGAGCATGCGGATCTTGCAGAGAAACATTGAAATTTGGACAAAAGGTAATGAAAACTGTACCAGAATTGAGGGTACTCTGGACAGTACCAATAACAGCTTCAGCATATCGAGTCATGAGAGAATCAAGAAGAGCAATTCTAGAAATTGCCTCAGTAGCCTTTCTGCCATGAAAAGTAATTGAAATCTTGACTGCACCACAATGAAGATGGTTGTAGCCATCCTTTCTCCATGAAAGGGACAATGGAGAGGGAAGGGTTAAAGCAAAGAAATGTTCTGCCTGATCGACTGGAACTTGATGTTCATTGAAATCAGATATTTGAACATATTCTTTGATTGGACTTCTCGAAGTGTGTTTCTTAAACAAACTGGAGATTTTTTTAGAAAAGGTAAGAGAATGGATATGATAAACATTGTGGGGACGGATAGTGCAGTTAATTATTTAATTAGCATACTAAAACTATATTTGGCAAAGAATACATAAATAATCAGTGCAGTTAAACATGCTACTCATAGTTTAACCAAATATCCCAAATCATTCATTTAATAAATTTTTTCTAATTTTTTGTATTAACCAATGCGAATCATACACACATGTTCATATTATTCCTATTTAAGCATAATAACATTTCAATGTAAAGCAGTTTGCAGTCATCAAAATCACCGATTTTCCTCTCAAAAAAAAAATGCACGCCTTGCTAGAGTTAATAATGAATGATGGGAAGGTAGAATGACATATATAGATACATATCTTGATGCATCGTGTGCTTGTTGCTGCAATCTATTCAGCACTAGTTATATATTGAATGCTTCAGAAATACCATCAGTGAGCAAAATTTAGAAAGTACCATAAGACATGCATGAATAAATACTTTCGTGATCTACTAGAGTATAAAAGATGGATGACTGACAATTGCTTTGTTGGTTGGAGATCATGAAAAGCAATTGACAGCACTTGATGACAAGAAGAAAATATTAGAGCAAGAAATCTATGATTTGCAAGGTTTAAAGTTTTTCTATAACCTTAACCATATCTACGTGTGCTTTTCCCAAATTGGAGTAAAAGTATAAATGAAACAAGTTGATGGTTTGTTCAATGCTTTAGATACTGCAATGTTTTTTTTTTCTTATAGCATACAGGCTTGTATTTGGCGTTTGATCTTTTTCAGGTTAGTTTCTATTTTCAATGATTTAAACTTGTTTTACTAGTTTAATTATTTCATGTACAAACATCATATGTCTTAGAGCATCCCCATTGAATGGTTGGATCCTTGGATCTATAGCTCCCTTGGAATTTCCCAAGGTGATTTTTTTTTCTGCCTGAATTTAGACAATCCTTGGTAATTTGAGGGCATTTTTAGAGAATAGATAAGGAAAATGCCAAAGTTGGGTCCTTTTATAAGCTGTTGACCTTTGTAGATACTAGGAAAAAAATCTTTTGTCAACGATTTATATATATATACACCATGTTATTTATATATCATGGATAAATATGGACATGATTAATGTTATCTTGTCTGTGGGAAGGAAAGTATAGCGCAATTCTTGAGCTAATAGGCTAACCTCAAGGGAAAGTACAGCGTAATACTTTAGCTCTTATTCTTATTTTATTTTTTTTAAATTAATCTAATTAAGTTTAATTTTTTTATGTAGATATATATTGAGTTGATTTAACTATTACAGTTGTTCTTTAGCTCTTATTCTTTTTTTTTTTAAAAAAAATTAATCTACTTAAGTTCATTTTTTATGTAGGTATATATAAAGATTGGAACAATGGAGAACTTGAGTTTATATGCTTGGATTGTGTATCAAGATGAGACGTGATGAACTTCAAGAAGAATTTTTGCCTATAGAACTTTTTATTTTTGTTTAGTAAGATTAATAATGATAAGTAATGTAAATAATAATTACACTTTTTGGATTGTATATATGTTTGGCATTATGAAATTTTTTATTCTTAAGTGATACGAATAATGCATGCATATATATATATATAATATGTACTTTAATTTTGACTGAATAATGCGTGTATAACAAAATAATAACTCATGTATAATGTGCGTCAATAGCGGTATAATGTGGGAATAATTTCATAATAATGCGGGGATAAATAAATAATACACACATATATATACATAAAATATGTACCTTAATTATGACTGACTATTGCAAGAATAACAAATGAATAATTCATGTATAATGCCTCTGAATAGAGGTATAATATGAGAATAATTTCATAATAATGCGGGGACAAACGAATAATGTGCACACACACACACACACACATATATATACATAAAATATGTACCTTATTTATTACTAACTAATGCAAGTATAACAAACGAATAGTTTATGTATAATCCGTATGAATAGTGGTATAAAGTGAGATAATTTCATAATAATGTGGGGGATAAACAAATAATGCACGCATATAATTTCATAAGGTATATTGACCAACAGAACAATTTTTATACGTGCATTATTCGATTGTTACCGCTATATATTTATACACGCATTATTCGATTTTTATCCCTACATTATACCACATTTCACAGTTTATATATACAATTATTCATGCATTATTCGATCGTTATCGCTAGATTTTTATACGGGCATTATTCGATCTTTATCCCTGCATTATACAACATTTCATGGGTTATTTATACTATTATTCACCCATTATTCAATCGTTATCACTAGATTTTTATACACGCATTATTCGATATTTATCCCTATATTATACTACATTTTACTCGTTATATTATATACCATCATTCACGAATTATTTATTCGATTGTTATCGCTAGATTTTTATACGTGCATTATTCAATATTTATTCCTACATTATACCACGTTTCACGTGTTATATATACCATATATATTATTCACGCTATATTCGTTCGATATCCCTACATTTTTATACGTGCATTATTCTAATATTATACCTACATTATACCAGTATTCACGGGTTATACCATTATTCACACATTATTCTAATGTCATCCCTACATCTTTATATGCACCTTATTCGATCATTATGCCTACATTATACCGCCATTCATGGGTTATATCGTTATTCACGCATTAGTGGTATTATATAGGTATAATATATATATAATGTATGTATATAACATAATACATTTACAACGGTCCAATAAACGTTGTTATAGATGGCTATAAACAACGTTCACGGATGAATGTTGTAATAACTTACGTTTTTTTAACAACAATCGACTAACGAACGTTGTAGAAGGTGTCATACGACAACGAGCAACTGCGATTGTTGTAATAACATAGAACAATGTTCGTCTGCTCATTGTAATGGCTTTTTCAACAACATTCTCATGGTGAACGTTGTTGTACACCTTTTACATAAGCGATTTGACAATAGACATTTTTATGAACATTGTTGTATGCCTTCTATTACAATGGTCGTTGATGGACGTTGTCGAATTGACATTGTTGTATCATCAATTTCTTGTAGTGGGGGCTTCAAATGCCTTAGTCATCGAGACATTTGTGAAATTGTTTGGGTGTAGTGAGATATCTGAGTGAAAGCCTATGTCATTGAACAAGAGTGGTATGAGATGCTTGAACTTTGAGGCATGGATAGAAGCTTAGAAATTTCTCTATGCTAGCTTGAAATTGTATGATTGAATAATTGTTTACATGCATGTTATACTTATTTGAACTTTATGAATATGTATATCAGATGTAATGTGATTGCTAAACTAAAACCCTATACCCAACAACGTTAGACGACTTTGAAAATCTTCAAATAAAACATAGAAGAATAAACTGATACATCACTAAACAAATCGAGAACCTAGAAACATGAATTTAGCACCATGATAACACCAGCGAGATGAAAACATGTGGAAATCGATATAACAAATGATGCAGAAAGGATAACTATTATTACAAGTTTAGAAAGCATTTTGTATCCCGATGTTAAGGAAAGATGAGTTTTGTGCACCCAGATTGATATGAAACAAGGTTATAATTCTTCTTGTATAGTGGAATTTCTCCATTATGATACCTTATTGAATCCAAAAATGGCTTTTGACTTGTGGATAATGACAAAAACCAAAGGAAACACGACTAGATTAGAAAACACCAATGTTTGATCAAAGGGTTTAGAGGACACTTGTAGTAGCAGCAACTCTTGTTGGAGCAATTTCATTTCTAGAGATGTTGACAAAAATCACCTAATAGGCGGTAGAGCAAGTTATGAGGGTTCTACCTCATAAACAGAATTTGCCTCTTGTACAACCATAGCCCTAGCCTCAACCTAATCAGGCCCCATTGTTGAGTGGTTTAGTAGTACCAAACTGAATTGTAGCTGAGGACCACATGGTAGCTAAAGTATGATTTTCTAAAATGAATAAGCATCTTAATGCTTTAGGGGCAACTGGCCATAGATGAGTGGTGTTAGTAGTGCATTAGTTCATTAAACTTGCTTATCACTGGTGGGAGATGATCATGAACAACTTGGAGACTAATATAACGATAATGACATGGGAGTAGTTCATGGGGTTATTCTATGATAATTTCTTTTCCACGGCTATTAGTAGACAATTATAGTCAAAGTTCATACGACTAACACAAAAAACTATGACTGTGATAAAATATGAAATAAAATCTATTGAGTTATCAAGATTTGCACTAGAGTTGGTTAGGGATGAGTAGGCCAAGGCTAATAAGTTTGTAGGAGTTTGAGTGGAAATTAGGAAGTTGATCACTCTTTTGAGTCTAACCACATTCAAGGAGACAATAGTTAGGCCCTAATCGAGAGAGACATTTACTTTGAACAATCTCTAAAGAATTGAAACAAGAGGTCTCAAAATGATCAAAGAGCAAGGAATGAGAGTAAAACGTAAAATAATGGTAATAGGGCACCTCACGCTCCATAGTAAGTGCAATAGTATCCCCAGAAACAACCTAACCTTGTTAAAGGGGTGGTAGAGGGAATAGGCTAGATGACAGGGCTTATGTTTCTATTATAGCCACCAAGGACATGTAACAAAGTTTTGTCCTACCAAAGCTCAAGCTCCTCAGCAGCAGCAACAAGCCAACAACAATATAATCAGGGAAGAGGACAAAATGGTCATACTTAAGTTAAGCAACAACTGCAACCCCAATAGAATAATAATAACCAAGGGCAAAACCAAAATCAGACCAAGGTTGTGGACAAAACAAAACTAGAGTTTTGTTGTTGAAGATGCTCAGATCGATCAAGTCCCTGTAATAGAAGCTACATTTCTATTATTTAATGCTATTATGAAACTTCATTTATTTGGGTGCTACCAATTTTTTTTTTTTTTTTTGGTGAACAATTAGTGGATAGGTTAAAATTTGTAACAAACACCTTGCCTGTGACATTGAATATATCCACACCCATAGGGACT
Organism: Tinospora cordifolia; assembly: GCA_030144865.1. NCBI lineage: Eukaryota > Viridiplantae > Streptophyta > Magnoliopsida > Ranunculales > Menispermaceae > Tinospora > Tinospora cordifolia. Next base: position 4,632 of record JAJIYU010021177.1, on the reverse strand, counting down.
ACAATTACCTCAAAAGAATGGGCAATTGTGAATTTAGGTTTGGAGATGAGCCAATTTTTGCTAATCTTTGTGTACTTCCATTTCATGGATATGATGTACCATTAGAGATGAACTGGTTAACCTAATATCGAGCACAAATAGATTGTCCAAAGAAGAAGACAACAATAACATTACCTTCAGGAGATACTTTTAGAATCAACGGTGTTATGTAGAGGTTACCTAGAAGCTCGATGATAGTCATGCTAAACTACATAAAGCATGAAGAAGATTTTAAGAAACTATTAGAGGAGGACATGTAATACCCTGAAAACTTCGTACCAAATGAAACAAAATTCAAGGTCTATTTAGTGAAATTTGGGTGCAAAATGGTACCAAGCTCATTTTAGGGCTAAATTTGGCAGGTTCTAAAACTCTCATTTAGTGACCTTTAAGAATTCAAAATCACCTGAAATGACGCAAAGTGACTTGAACCGGCCAATTGAACAACATATCCGAAAATTAGCTCAATTGGTCAAGATTAGAGTTCTCATTTTGCTAAACACCTTCAGGGGTTTAATTTAGGAAAGAAGTAGAATTCAAGGAAGTTCGAGGATTCGAAATGACCTGAGATTCCATGCAATGGCATAAACTAACAAGACACATGAAATATCCAAAAATTGGGACACTTGGACAAGATTCAGGTAAAATACCTTCAATGGGCTCTAAAGAAGGAAGGTTTGCAAGGAAAAATGCCTTGGGCCAAACCATACCCTAAAATTTGTGTCTTGATCATGTGGTTCCAAAACTATAGGTTATACACCTAAATTTTTATTTATTAGGTAGATGTTAAATTTAATTAAATTCATGTGAACCCATAAAGGCGTGGCCACCCAAAGCATTTGCAAGTTACATGGGTGAAACACCATAATCGGGTGCACCCCACCCTACTCAACTACCCTGGGACGTCTTCCCTTATTTGATTTGATAAATCATGATCCGATGTACCACACAAGTGATTCAGTACACCACCCATATGGGATATCCCACCTAGGATTCGAAAATCCATGAAGATTGATTCTATACACCAAGCTAGTGATCATGTGCTCCATGCCTCACCTAAGCAAAACCGGTCCACCCATGCACATGTATGTGCACACATGTGAACTAACTTAATTAGAAAGGTTTGAAATTAGAATTTATGCTCACTCACAAACCCTAGTCGTCACCCCTACACAAGAAACAAAAATAGAAAGTGCATAAGGGAAATCTAGCCATGGCACCAAATCTAGGGGATATGCTCACTTGGTGTACCATCTATGGGTCCAGCTCAAATCAGAAAGTTTCCTAAAAGCTAGATCAGTATCTAAGACTATGATATGGTGTCCCTCATGTGGTGATAGTGTGTTCACCAAAGCTGGACGTTCAAGAAAGAAAAAAAAGGAAAAATTGCCTTGTGTGTGCTTGTGTGACGAACAAGCAAGAAAACCGAAGGAGAAGGTTCTAAGAAAGTATTCTCTCTCATTATGGGGCGTCCAGAATGGTTATGGAAGGGTTCTAGAATGAAGACATTCTTTGAGTTTGAATTAGAATAGATAGTAGAGAATATTCCTTGGTGCCATAAGAAAATAAGCAAGATTCGTGATCCATGAATTCACTTACCATGTCTCTCTTTTAGTGTTTGGAAACTTGCTCTAAACTTGCTCTAGGATGTCGTCCTTGGCCTTGAAAAAAAAACTATACATAACCCCCTAAGTTGCACACAATCCCTCATTCCAAGAACAAGAGAGATTCTTCATTATAGTGCTCTCGAACTTCTTCTTCTTCTTCTTCTTCTTCTTTTCATTTTCTTTTGCTCAAAGGTGAGAGACTTTTAGTTCCAGCATTTAGTGATTAGTAGAGAGTTGTTTTGCAAAGATTCGAAAGTGCTAAAGCAAAAGGAACATAGAGTGAAATTTGGGGAAGACATCTCATGTAAGGTGGAAGTTGTTTTCTTAAACACTCTTTTCAAATTTGAGCCATTAGCACGTTCATTCTTGTGTGACATTTTTTGTGTTTTTCTGAAAATCATGATGCACATTTTCACTTCTATTTTTCAATATTTGTGTATGTTTCAATTTTGATGAATATTCAAGATCATGCATTTATGATGCTAATTTCATGTTATATGTTTAGGAGTCATTCTAAAGTTTGGTGCATGATATCGAATGGTGAGTAAATTGTTTTGCAATTTATTAAATTCTGAAATTTATTTCCAGCTTGCATTTATATTCTAAAATTTTATTTATATTTCATGAATATGGGATTTAAGATGAGAAGATGTTGATACCAACCACGTACCATCACAGTAGATGCATGGTTGTTCTAGGTGTTCTCTTCTTATGATTAGTTCATAAGGTTTGTAATACCTAAGTGATTGGTTGGTGGGTCAGAGTCCCTAAGTCCAAAGTCCAATGAAATAGACTAAGAAATGGCATATTTCACTCTAAATAGTCCCTTAGTTTAGAATATCAAGGGTTAAAAAACTCTTTTGGTCTAAGTTACAACTTTACACAATTTTGATGCTTGAAATGCCTAATTTTTTAAAGTGTTTGAATTATGGAAGTGTTAGTGATTTGAATATGAAAATGGTTGTTTAAGATCCACTGAGCTTAGTGTTCACCCTTCCTTTAACATTTTTCAAGGAATTGAATATGCAAGGACTTGGGGCATCTCTTTGATTTTATTTGAAAATTTATATGTAGGGCATGTTTGCCAAGTTTTGTTATGAATTCTGCTATAATTGTTTTTAATTAAAAGTTATGCACTTTTCTCTTTATGAATGAATAAAGATTAGAATTTCCTTTTATCTCTTATTATGTGGCCTTATTTAGTTTTTATATTAAAGCACGAGATATTGGGAATAGAAAGTCAAGTGTGCATTACTTGTAAAGTAACATCAAACCCAACCCACCTTGTGGTTAAGTCCACTATTTCAACAATTGTTTCAATAGTGGTTAAGTCCAAACACTCATAGTGAAGAATACGAGGGTCGAGGTGTTACAAAGGTGGTATCAAAGCCTAGGTATTAGTTACTAGGCCAAAATTAGAAAGTTTCCTCTGATACCAAAGATGGTATCAGAGCCTAGGCTTTAGGTGCTTGGACTAGATTTAGAAAGTCAATTATAGATGATTGAAGAGAATTAGAAACCCTAATTGTTTATTGTTTCACAATGAGTCAAATTGAAATTTTGATTGCCCTACCTTCTATTTTGAAATTGAAAAATGTTTTTAGAAAGTGTTTTCAATAAGGAAATAAATATGTTTTGAAATGTTTGTTTGGATACAAAGACTACAAAATGAGTTGATAGTGGGTAAGCCTTGTCCCAAATAAAGTTAAACATTGAAAGGGAGGTGGATTATCCTGCCCTAGAAAGCACGATTGCTAAGTAGACTTCAGTCTCGCCGTCTAATCTGGAGGTTGTCCCACCAACTTGTACGAATAGTTTGAGTTAAATAACACCTTTACTTTCTATAAAAGAAAATTAGAAGGTTGGAAAATTAGGGCAAGAAATTTAAAGATGCCAAAGGTGGCGTCCTGATTAGATAGTGGTTGTGAGTCAACCAGATCAAACCACAGGTTGAGATAGTAGACGTTAGATAGAAACAGTTGTAGCCATGATTGGCACGGTGGATCAAAAGCATAAATCTCTAGGACATGACTAGAAACTAACATTGTTGAAAATAGAAAATTGTTTGATCAAGACACGGGACCGAGAAGCTTCTACATCTTTTGATTTCTATGTAGTATGGGACGCATAGGAATTCGAGGGTATGGAAGAAGCTTGGACTCGAAGAATGATGGGCCATGTATGGTAAATGATCAGTAGCTATGGAAGAATGGTTTTCTGTATGCTCACTAGGATGGGACAGTTGGGTATAGTGGGCTCGGGAACTATAGTTATCAAGCAATTCGCAAAATTGTTTTGGTGCGACTTTGTTCTGGGTGAAAGCCTAAGTGGAAGGGGTAGAGTGGGATGGGGCACTTGAACCTAGAAGCTTGGAACTTTGTTGTGCTAGCTTGAATGAATGATTGTTTGAAAAGCATGCTATAATGTTTACTTGTTTTGAAGCCAAATCCCGTACCCATGCATGTAAAGTACCTAGAAGAAAAACATTTAGGCCATTGAATGAATCAAGAACCTAGAAACATGAACCCAGAGTCATCATAGTACGATTGTAATCACCCTAGGTCTTATAATGTGTCCACGTCAACATGAATTTTTTAAAATTCAAAATAAATATAAAAATGATTGAAAACTTGTTTTTAATAATCATTGTATGATATTTAATCAAGATAAAATTTATTAGAACGTTCGGATAGCTAGAAAAGTGCGAAAAAGAGCGTGAAAAAAAGGCATCATTTTGCCAACCGCGGTCCGTCTGATGTCGACCGCGGTCCGTGATGAGAAAAATCCATGAAAAGTGCAGAACACACTGTAGACCGCGGTCCTTACATGCTGTAACACCCCAACCCCCATGTTTCTTTGATTTGAGTGTTGGACGTAACCATCGTTCTTTTTGACAGTGGACTTAACCAATATGTGGGTTGGGTCCATGCTACTTTACAAGTGACACACACTTGACATTCCATTTTTCAATATCTCATGTCTATGA
>JAJIYU010021176.1:0-10136 GCA_030144865.1 Tinospora cordifolia | reverse complement strand
GGGCAGTTTTTAGCAAAATGTCCCCTTTGTCTGCATACAAAGTACAATCCCAGCCTCTTAGCCTGCTCCCTTGCCTCATCCTTGTTCTGTCCCTGTTTCTATGGTGCGTTCGCACCATTCTTACTTTTCTTCTGAACCCCTTGGTTATTTTCATTCCCAGGCCTCTTGTTCTTTCCCCTCAACCTTTGCTTCAGGTTGAACTCTTGTTCTAGAATTAGGGCCCATTCAACAACTTCTTTATAGGTTCGGAGGCCCAACGTCATAATAACCTTTCGGATCTCAATCTTGAGACCCTGTACAAATCTGTTGGCTTTCATTTTTTTCTTCCCGAATCAATTCTTGAGAGAATTTGGCCAACCTAGTAAATTTCCTCTCGTATACAATTACTGTGAGATTCCTCTGATTGAGTCTCACGAATTCTTCTTGCAACTTTCTGAGAGTTGCCTCCGAAAATAATTTGTCATAAAATTTTTCTCTAAACTCTTCCCAAGTCATAGTCGCAACATCAATGTTGGGATCCATCTGCATCATTTTCTACCATCCACGGGCTGGTCCTTTAAAATGGTGTGTGGCTAGTGCTACTCGTCGTGAACTCGTGACCTTCAACACATTTAGTAACTCCTCCATCTCCTGGTACTAGTGATCAGCATAGATGCAGTCGGTAGTTCCATCAAATGAGGGAAGGTGGAGCATTTGCAAATCTAGCAGTATCTTCTTCTGTCTTTCATCTTTCAGGTCTTCTGGATTCCTTTGATGTTCCTAAGGTACTGGTGCTAGGACTTGGACTAGAATAGGCTCAGGTGCTTGAGGCTGCAGAGCCATCTGATGGATTATCTGTGGAAGTGTCTTTCTCAGTTGATCTAGTACCCTCTATGACATTTCACTCATCATGGTTTCCATCCGCGCGTCCATTCGTGCCTCCATCCGTGCCTCCATCCCAGCAAGTAGTTCCTGCTCTTGTTGTTCAGTCTCCTCAGAGGTGGTGGATCGAGTTACGTACCTTCTAGCTCCAGCCATTTTCTTGTGAAATTGAGCAAAGTGTCAATATATGTCAAATATTTGTGCTATCATGACTCTAGATTTAGTTTCTAGGTTCTCGATCTGTTTAGTGGCCTAAAGTATTTCTTCTAGGTTATTTTCATGCATGGGTACAGGATTTTGGTTTCAAAGCACATAACCAATAAAGCATGTATATCACACAATCATACAATCACGCAAGCACAGCAAGGTTCCAAGCTTCCACCTAAGCTTTTAGGTTCAAGTGTCTCATACCACTCTACCCCTTCCACTTAGGCTTTCACTCAGAACAGAGCCGCACCCAAACAATTTCGCAAATGTCTCGATAACTAAGGTTTTTGAGCCCACTATATTCAACCGTCCCATACCAGCAAGCATAGAAAAACCCGTTCTGCCAGAGTTATCGATCATTCACCACACATGGTCCATCATTCTCCGAGTCTAGGCTTCCTCCATAACCCCGAATTCCTATTCATCCCATACTACATAGAAATAAAAAATTATAGAAGCTTCCCGGTCTCGTGTCTTGATCAAACAATTTTCTATTTTTACACAAGTTCCCATCTCTAGCCTATGCCTTAGTATTTTATGCTTTTGATCCACTGTGCCACCCATGGCTACACTTGTTTCTACCTAAGGTCTTTTCTCTGGACCTATGGTTCAGTTTTGGTTGACTTACAACCTCTATCTTAGTCAAGATACCACCTTTGGCATCTTTTTTGACTTCTAATCAATTTCTTGCCCTAATTTTTCACCTTCTAATTTTCTTTTATCAAAAATAAGAGTGTTCTTCAACTCAGACTATTCATATAAGCTAGTGGGACAACCTCCAGATCGGGCAGTGAGATCGAAGTCTGCTTAGCACCCGTGCTTTCTAGGGCGAGATAACCCACCTCCTTTTCAATGTTTAACTTTACTTGGGATAAGGCTTACGCACTATCAACTCAACTTGTAGTCTTTGTGTCTAAACAAAATATTTCAAAATATATTTTTCTTTTTTAAAAACACAGTCTAAAACATTCATCAATTTCAAAAATTGAAGGTAGGGCATTCTAAATTCAATTCAATTCAGGGCGAAACCCTAATTTGGGTTTCTGATTCTTGTCAAGCAACTAATGTTTGACTTTCTATCTCTAGCCTACTCAACACATGTTTAGGCTTGACTTTCTATTTCTAGCCCAAGGCACCTAAAGCCTAGGCTCTAATACCACCTTTGGCATCAGAAGAAACTTTCTGTTCTTGGCCCAGCAACTAATGCCTAGGCTCTGATACCACCTGTGTAACACCCCAACCCCCGCATTCTTTAATTTGAGCATTGGACTTAACCACCATTCCTTTTGATAGTGGACTTAACCAATTGGCGGGGTGGGTCATGTTACTTTATAAGTGACACACACTTGACTTTCTATTTTTTAATACCTCGTGCCTTAAAATAAACTCAATAGTACAAATTCACATTTAAAAAAATCAAGGCAATTAAAGATAAAGAAAAATTCAACTTCTTTATTAATAAAAGAAAGTACCTAACTTTGTAATGTAAACTAGTACATTGTTGATCAAAGAGACTCATAATCTCAAAATAAAAATACTAACTTTCAGTAGAAGTCTTAATCAAAATTAGGCAACATGTCCTTACATTAAAAGGAAACTTTCAAGAGAATGAAAACTTGCTAAAACAAAAACTATCTATTTTCTATAGCCTTCATAATTTAATTTCTTGAAAAATAAGAGAGGAAGGGGTGAGCACATAGCTCAGTGGATCTTTATCAAATATCCATTTTCAACTCAAAACAATAGCACATCCATAATTCAAACACTTACATATATTAGGCGTTTCAAACAACCAATTGTTTAAAGTTGTAATTTAGACCAAAAGAGTTTCTTAACCCTTGATGTTCTTCACTAAGTGCCTCCTTAGAGTGAAATGTGGCATCACGCAGCCAATTCTATTGGACTTTTGGACTTCAAGGGAGCTTACCCACCAACCAAGCACTTAGGTAAAAAAAAAAAAAACAATATGGGCATACCATATGAAAAGAACATCCATAGCAACCCACATGTGTGCTATGATGGTACGTGGTTATTATCACCGTCATCTTTGTTAAATCACATATTCTAGAATCATAAAATAAATTTCAGAACATGAGACGAAAATAAATAAATCCAGCATATAATCAAACTGAAATTTCAATCATGGAACAATCAAAATCATGCATCACATATTGAAATAAAACCTAAACATGATACTAGGCATGGCATGATTAATATGCATGCATAAATTCAAAATGAATCAAATCTAAACTGAAAAATATTTTAGAATGCTAGAACTTAAAATCTTTTCATTTTAAAACCATACATACAATGGACATTCTAGAACTTTGGATAAGAAAAAGGGGTGTCTAAGAAATCACTTCCATCTTGTGACGCTTTCTTTCAAAATTTCGGCAGCAATTGTCCCACATACTAGTGCCCACGAAGATCACCCAACTTAATTTTTCAATTTGAGAGCTTCTCACACACACAAGAAAGGAAAATGGGAGGTGCCAAGAAGAAGGCTTTGAGAAAACAAGAGGAGCATTCAACTCTTATTGTTTAGAATGAATGAAATTGGGGGCCTAGGGTGGTTTATATAGATTTCTCTAGGGAAGAAAATATAAATTTTTGTGTCCTTCTATGAATAAAACACTCTAATTCTACCAAATTTCGTAGTTTCTAATTTTTGGAGCAAAAAGAGTATTTTTCGAATTTTTTCTGGATTTTAGAAATATTTTTCAGAATTTTTGAATCTTTTTTTTTTGTATTTTTTATTAATTTTAACGTATTTTTGGAGCCTCGGATCGAGACCTTTAGATCATCCTCGAATCACGCATTCGTATCTCAGATCGATAGAGATGCGTGAATCTAGGCCGTCCAATTTGCATTGATCACAGCGTTCGGCTCGCGATGGATCGGATTCATCTATCTGGGCCGTCGGATACTCCTCTATCGCAGCAATGGATCGTGAACTCATTTTGGCGCATGCAACGTCGGTCATTGTATCGGGCGAATGAAATCTTAGTTGTTGGGTCGTTCTCGAGTGCATCACTATTCGCGATCAACGAACTACGTCTGCACCGTCCAATTTCCTCGAGCTCAACACGGCGGATCGTGAAATCGATCAACGAGACACATCCGGTCCGTTCGATTTCCTCGATCATAGTGTTCGTTCGCGATTATCTCAGAGTGCCTCAATCTGGACCATTGGATGATCCTCAATCACAGTGTGCGGTCCAATTTTGCGATCAACGATTCTTGTTCTGGCCGTTTGATCTTCCTCGAGTTACGCATGCGAATTTCTGGCCGTTCAATCTAGCTGATTCGTTGTTCTCGTGCGTACGTGCGAACCTGATCTTGGTCGTAGGATGATGAGCCAGATTCCAGATCTACAGTAAACAGCATTTTGAGTTTGTTTTTTATTTTTCAACCGAATTTCTTGCTTTCTTTTTGGATTTTTTTTCCAAATCTCGATCCCAAATGACTTTCTAATCCTGTTTTCATCAGAAATTGCACGTATCCTTGTATTTTTGGCTATGATATCCCATTTTATGCATTATTTTCATATATTTTCTTCCAAAAATCCACTAAATTGATTTTTATTTCTCATTTGGGTCAACTATTACTTGCCAAAATTCTCATTCGTCAATTCTGTATAATTTTTTAAGTAAAAATAAAAATTTCATATGAATTTTTCGAGATGTTAAATGATAGCACGAATGTTTGCTGAAACAAAGATTAACATTGAAAAGATGAGCCAAGAAGAGTCCAAGGAGGTCTTCAACAAAAAAGTTCTTTCTAGAGACGACACTGTGGAAGCTGCAAAATGACTTCATCAGGTTCACTCAGAAGGACTTGACTATAACTGAATACGAGAGGAAATTTATTGAGTTGGCCAAATTCTCTCAAGAACCGATCTGGGAAGAAAGAATGAAGGCCAACAGATTTGGACAGGGTCTCAAGATCGAGATCCGAAAGTTCATCATGACATTGGGCCTCTGAACCTACAAGGAAGTTGTTGAACGAGCCCTAATCTTGGAACAAGAGCTCAACCTGGAACAAAGGTTGAGAGGAAAGAATAAGCAGAACGAAAATGGAAAGTATCAACAAAGGACCTAGAAGAAAAGCAAAAGTGGTAAGGCTCCACAGAAATAGGGCCAGAACAAGGACGAGTCAAGGGAAGAAGCTAAGAGGCTGGGATTTTGTTATGTATGCAAGTAGAAGGGTCATTTGGCGAAAAATTGTCCAACTGCACTAGCTCAAGCTTCCCTGTAGCAACAACAGAATACTCGGGGGGGGGGGGGGAAGTCAAAATGCGAGATCTCAAGCCAGACAGAATCAGAGTGCCAATCAAGGGCATAACCAAGCAGAATGTTCGCGGTTAAGACCCAGGAAGACCAGGCCCCTATAGTAGAAGATACGTTCCTTTTGTTTAATGTTGCTATAAGATTGTTGTTTGACTCGGGTGCCTCAAAATCTTTTATCTCTTAAAAACTAGCTGATAGGTTACAACTTGAGACAAAAACAATGCCTGTGACTTTGAATGTGTCCACACCAATAGGGACCATTGTAACTTCAAAAAAGACGTGTAGTTGTAACCTTAGGTTTCGGGATAAAACTTTTAATAGTCGACCTATATACCCTACCTTTCTATGGCTATGATGTAATCTTGGGGATGGATTGGTTAGATCAGTACCAGGCCCAGATAGATTGTCCTAAGAGACAGGTAACCATAACATTACCTTCTGGGGAGATCTTTAAAATCAATGGGGATATGTGGAGACTACCAAGAAATCCAACCCTAGCCTTGCTAAATTACTTGAAGCAGACAGATGAGTTTGAGGAACTTTCTTAAGAAGAACCTACTGACTTGAAGGATATTCACGACCTAGCTGTAGTCAGTGAGTACGAGGATGTGTTCCCAAATGACTTACCTAGACTACCACCAACAAGAGAGTTAGAGTTCAAGATTGGACTTCACCCTGGAACCAACCCTAAAGCCATATCTCCTTTTAGAATGACGCCAACAGAACTAATTAAACTGAAACTCAACTAGACGAGCTCAAGGAGAAAGGTTTCATCAGGCCGAGGGAATCACCGTAGGGAGCCCCAGTATTATTCGTGAAAAAGAAGGATGGTTCCTTGAGACTGTGTGTCGACTACCGGAAGTTGAATCAAGCTATAGTAAAGAATAAATATCCTTTACCAAGGATTTACAACCTATTTGATCAATTACGAGGAGCCACTCATTTCTTTAAAATTGATCTTAAGTTAGGATATCATCAGCTAAGAATTCGAGAGTGTGACATCCACAAGACAGCCTTTAGAACAAGATATGGACACTTCAAGTTCACCGTGATGCCCTTTGGTTTGACCAATGCCTCGGCTGCCTTCATGGATTTCATGAATAGAGTGTTCAGACAGTACCTTAACCAGTTTGTAGTGGTATTCGTGGATGATATCCTAATCTACTCTAAGTCAGAAGCTGAGCACCTAGAACACTTGAGGATCGTACTAGAAACTCTCAAAAGAAACCAACTATACGCTAAATTCAGTAAGTGCAAGTTTTGGATGAGGACGGTCAAGTTCATTGGCCACGTAGTGTCAACAAAAGGCATCTCTGTAGATCCGAAGAAAGTGGAAGTTGTTATGAACTAGAAGCAACCCAAGACAATAACAGAAATCAGAAGTTTCTTGGGCTTGGCAGGCTACTACAGAAGGTTCATTAAGGATTTTTCCAAGTTGGCAGAACCTATGACTAAGTTGACCAGAAAAGGAGTTAAGTTCCAGTGGGATGAGAAATGTGAACGGTCATTCCAAGAACTAAAGACAAGATTGACTACGGCTCCTATTCTAGTCACCCCAACTCCTAGTGTTACTTACATACTCTATACTGATGCTTCGCTGAGTGGGCTTAGAGCAGTGTTGATGCAGGAAAGGCAAGTAATCACTTATGATTCGAGACAACTAAAGGTCCATGAGAAAAATTACCTTACTCATGACCTAGAGTTAGCAGCCATTGTGTTTGCCCTGAAGATTTGTAGATATTACCTTTATCGTGAGAAATTTGAGCTGTTTTCATATCACAAGAGCTTGAAGTACATCTACACCTAGAAGGAGTTGAACCTCAAGTAAAGGAGATGGATGGAATTCTTGAAAGACTATGATTTTGAACTACACTACCATACAGGGAAGGCCAATGTAGTGGTTGATGCTTTGAATAGGAAGTTCAACAAACAGGAAGAAGAAAAAGGTCAGATGTACCAGTTGATTGAAGATTTTAGGTTGGGTGTAAACCTTAATGAGAAAGAAGCCTATCTTTACAATATGTCATGCCAACCAGACCTATTACATCAGATTAGGGATGAACAGAAGCAAGACAAGTGGCTTGATCAACTAATTGAAGGAATCACGCAAGGAAAGCATACTGACTTCAGGATGGATGCTAAAAACATCCTAAGGCTCAGGGAAAAGATATGTGTACCTTAGCAGGGAAAGAGCAAGCAAATCATACTTGATGAAGCTCATCAAACTAAGTACACCATGTACCCTGGTGGGGATAAGATGTACCAGAACCTTAAGAAAACCTACTGGTGGAGAGGAATGAAAAGGGACATAACCAAATATGTCTTTAAGTGCTTAACATGCTAACAAGTGAAAGCAGAACACCAAAAACCCTCTGGAATGTTACAACCACTCTCAATCCCTGAATGGAAGTAGGATAACATTGCCATGGACTTCGTCAGTGGTTTACCCAGGAACCAAAAAGAAGAAGACACCGTTTGGGTGATAGTGGATCATCTCACCAAAGTGGCTCATTTCTTGCCAATCAGATCCATAGACCAAGTCAGCAAGCTGGGAGAAATCTATGTAAAAGAAATTGTCAGACTTCATAGTGTACCAAAGACTATCGTGTCTGACAGAGACTCTTGTTTCATTTCACAGTTCTAGCAGAGTCTACAGAAGGAGATGGAAGTTCACCATGAGTACAACCTTTCACCCTCAGACGGATAGTCAATCTGAGAGAATTATCTAGATTTTGGAAGATATGTTGAGGGCTTGCGTTCTAGACTTCAAGGTGAATTGGAGCAAGTACTTACACTTGGCGGAGTTTGCCTATAACAACAGTTATCAGACAAGTATAACAATGGCTCCATTTGAAACTCTTTATGGAAAACCCTGCTGATCGCCAACCTGTTGGGTTGAACTTGAAGATCAAGTATTAACTGGGCCAGACATGGTGGAAGAAACGAGCAACCAAGTCAAGTTAATACAAAAGAGACTGACTACTGCGCAGAGCCATCAAAAGAGCTACGCAGACAAAAGAAGAAGACCATTAGAGTTCCAAGTTGGGGACAAAGTATTTCTGAGGACCAGTCCCCAGAAGGGCATCTAAAGGTTTGGATTCAAATGGAAGTTATCTCCAAGGTTTGTTGGACCCTTTGAAATACTTTGAAGAATTGGGGAATGTGCTTATGAGTTGGACCTACCAAACCCGATGACTTCAACACATAACGTATTCCATGAATCCATGTTGAAGAAATACGAACCTGACCCCTCTCACATCATTCAATGGGAGGAAGTAAATATTCAAAATGATGCTACCCATGAGGAAACAGCGGTCACAATCCTTGACCACAAGGTACAGAATCTAAGAACAAAGAATATCTCATTAGTGAGGTGTTATGGAAACATCACGGGGTAGAAGAAGCCACGTGGGAACTCGAAAGTGAGTGAAGACCAAGTACCCGCATCTATTCATAAGGAATACCTAAATATGTACAAATTTCGAGGAAAAAAATTTTTCCAAGGAGGGTAGGTTGTAACATCTCAAAAAAATTCATATGAAATTTTAATTTTTACTTAGAAAATTATATAGAATTAACGAATAAGAATTTTGGCAAGTCATAATTTACCCAAATGAGCAATAAAAATCAATTTAGTGGATTTTTGGAAGAAAATATATGAATTTAATGTATATTATGGGATATCATAGCCAAAAATACAAGGATATGTGCAATTTTTGATGAAAACAAGATTAGAAAATCAACCAGGATCGAGATTTGGCAAAAAATCCGAAAAGAAAGCAAAAAATTCGATTGAAAAATCAAAAATAAACTTAAAAACACTGTGAACCGTAGATCTGGAATCTAATCTCATGATCTGACGGCCATGATCAGAACCGCACATACACACGAGCGCACTGGATCATCAAGATCAAAAGGCCAGAGATCCAAGTATGAAACTCGAGGATGATCGTGCGGCCAGAAGCAAGTTCGTTGATCGCGAAATCAGATCCGCACACCGTGATCAAGGATCATCCGACGGTCGAGATTGAAGCTGCGTTGAGAGATCGCAAATAGTGCTGCGCTCGAGGATCATTGAATGGTCTAGATCAAAGCCTTTTTCGATTGATCGCGATCGTTGATGTGCTCAAGGAAAATCCAATGGTCCAGATTCAAAGATTTCGATTTATGTTGATTGATCTGAAATTGATCCAACGGCCTAGATTAAATTCGAAATTTAAAATAAGAAAATTATAGAAAAAATAACGAAAAATACAAAAAATCCAAAAATTCTGAAAAATAGTTTCTAAATTCTGAAAAATATTTCTAAAATTTGTAAAAATCCGAAAAATACTCATATTGCTCCAAAAATTAGAAAGTATGAAATTAGGGAGAATTAGAGTGTTTTATTCAAAGAAGAACACAAAACTTTCTAATTTTCTCCGTTTGAAAACCTATATAAAACCCCCTAAGCTCTCAATTTCATTCATTCCAAAAATAAGAATTGATTTTTCCTCTTGTTTTCTCTAAGCCTTCTTCTTGGCACCTCTTCTCATCTTCCCTTCTTGTGTGTGTGAGAAGTTCTTCTCTCGAATTGGGGAAATAAGTTGGGCGATCTTCATTGGCTCTAGTACATGGGGGGAATTGCTGCTGAAATTCCGGAAGAAAGCGTCACAAGGTGGAAGTGAATTCTAGAACACCCTTCTGTTCTTATTTGAATTCATGGCATGCTCATTGTTTGTGTGTTTTTCACTGAATTCAAAGATTTTCAACTTCAGTTCTAGAATTTTAAATGTTTAT
>JAJIYU010021175.1:0-10132 GCA_030144865.1 Tinospora cordifolia | reverse complement strand
GAGGAGTTTCGCCGAGATGCATTTGAGAATAACACCATTTACAGAGAAAGAATAAAGAAATGACATGATCAGCTCATAGAGAAGAAGGAGTTTAAACCTGGCCAGCAAGTGTTACTATTTAATTCAAGACTCTGGTTATTTTCAGGAAAACTAAAATCTCGATGGTCGAGACCTTTCCTAGTCACTCAAGTCTTCCCATATGGTGCAGTGGAAGTGCAGAGCTTGATAGATGGCCACAGATTCAAAGTGAATGGCCAAATATTAAAGATATTCTATGGAGGACCAAAGTAGATGGTTGAAATGACAATCCTCAGATACTGAAACACAATATCCTCGTCGACCTAACAACATTAAACATAGCATTGAGTAAGAGGCAACCCACTATTGAATTAGGATTTTAAAGTAAGCTTGCGTGATTGTTTTCATGTAGTTAGTTTGTTTTAGATTTCATTGGAAAGATAGGTTCTAAACACTTAGAATTGAGAAGGGGTACCATCATACTGGTTACCGCGGTCAGCAGCATTGATGATTCTATGGACAGTGGTCCACAGATTGACATAGTTGTAATAGTGTCTATGGACCACGGTCCACAAAACACCTTGTTTTATGTACCGCGGTCACCAGAATGCCATGATCCATGCACTGCTATGGACCGCGGTCATCAGAAGCATACTCCTTTGTGTACCGCGGTCCACAGAACGGTCATTTCTGCACTCCTACTAACCGCAGTCTGTAATATTTGAATACACCTATGGATCATGGTAGGCAGAACTCTAACCGCTGTAGTCTTTCAAAAATTCATACATGGACCGCGGTCCATCAATTACCGACAGTGGTCTGTACATTTTTTTAAGCCAAATCGCGGTCACTCTGAGTCATTCTGCTCTGAATTTCTAAAACTTCAAGTGACCATCCGTTTCCTTTTCAATTTTCAGAGTTTCTCTTGCCTTTCTAGTGATAATGTAAGTGTTTTTACCTTACTTTTCAATAGTTCTTAGTTTTCTTTTGGTATTTAGATAGATTTAGGAGTTGCCCATAAGTGTTTTCTTTTGTTTGAAATGGTTATCTTGCTCAATAATTTTCAGCCTCTTTCCTTTTAATCTATATGTGCATGATTAGTGAGTCCATTTGAGCCAAGGCTTGCACAAATCCTTGTTCATGAGCATCTTAGGCAGTTAGCTATTTTGTTTCAATGCAATGAGGCGCATTTCATATCTATTTTCATTGATTATGATGAAATTGGCATTGCAAGGTTCAATTTTTATTGTTTGATGATTATTTCTAATGTTCGGATGCTTAGACTTGTAAACTATTATACTTTGATTAGTTTCAATTCATTTTGAGTGCACTATTGTATGAATCTTATTGTTTTCCTTGCCAACCATGCTATTGTTGCACGCCTCCTAGAATGAAACTTCCTGCTTCAAAGGGTAAGCAGTCAGCGTCGCCTCCTCCACCTGTTGATCATAATCGTTTTAAAACAACCGCTACCAAGTAGAGATTCAACATGATACGCTCCAACAGACACCTTATCCTCGAGAGAGGCATCATGTTAATGAATGAGGAATGTAACATCGGCATTGATATAGTGGTGGCCGCTAGGCATTAAAAGCAGCTTATTCAGGCACCCGCTACCACAGTAGTATCAATAGTTCAAGAGTTTTATGCTAACACACCAAACAAAGAGGGTACATCAGTATGGGGTGCGAGGCAAGTGGGTTCCATTCAGTGCGATAGCAATTAATAAAGTCTATGGCTTGCCAGCAGACTCCCCAGATGACTACTACAATCTCCTACCTAGGTTTGACCCAAATGAGATCTTGCAGACTTTGTGCGTTGATAGGGCTTCCTAGATTTGCTATAACAACAGGCTCGTCAACTTGATGAAGACCATGTTTAAGACCCCTGCTAAGGTGTGGTTATATTTAGTTTGTGCTAATCTTGTTCCCTTCTTAGCCATTAACAGGGTCACTGTGGAATGAGTCGTCCTAGTGTACTGCATCATGAAAGGGCTCCCAATCAATATCAGGACAATTATTTTTAGCTCCATTAGGTCTGCCATTGACAAGACCAATGTGGGTTTGCCGCATCCCACTCTCATCACAAAGCTTTGCAGAAGAACTGGGGTTGTATGGGAGAAGATCGAGCCGCTCTTGAAGATGAAGGATCATATAGTGGTGAAGATGTTCACTTCTACCTCTGCTAAGAAGCGTCGAGCCTCTACTGAGTTACCACCACCTGCGGTTGATCCAGCAAACTACACACTGGCCCCTGCACATCCTGCTGATGTTCCACAGTCTTCTTCTGTGGCTGCTGCGCCCCTCTCTTCCACTGAACATACCATGATGCACTGGATGGCGTATCTCACCCAGTGGCTACACCGCAAGGACCCGAGCATGGCTGAGGCTTATCCCCCTCCTTCTTGCTACCTACCCTACATGGCGATGACTTGTTGTGTACTTCCAGTGCTCCCGACTCTGTCGATAGGCAATGGGAATGATGCTGATGATGCTAGTGATGATGATTATGATGGCGGTGATTTTACTGATTTTATTACCGAGGAAGAAGTCTGAGCCTTGGTGTTTTCTTTATTTGTGTTGTTGTCTTTCGCTGCTCTTGAAACACAAATTTTATTTGTACTCTTGTTATTCTTGGCTATTCTAATGATGCATTCCTTGATATAAATGGTTTTACTTGTACAATGAATTTTTATGTTTTCCAGACTAATTTTCTTCTATCTTTGAATGCATGTTGTACTGTGTTCTTTTCTCACGTATGCAAATCAATGTGTTCTTGATGACAAAGCACCATTCAAGTTTGGGGGTATGTGCTTAATGCCTCAACACATAGCAAACAGGATCAGTTTTATTTTATTTTGTTGGTTTTTGTCAATTTTATTTTGTCAAATTTTGTTAGATACATTCTAGGAAGCATTTAGGGTAGATTGTTTTGATTATCAAATAATAAATAAATAAATGTAAATAAAATAAAACAAATTTTACTGAGTAACCTATGAAATTGTAACGTTCCTCTAGTATAATGAAACAAAGAACTAGGGTACTTTCAAACAGTCTGTATGCTTAGTTTGTTTAAAATTTGATCTTGACAGATCTATGTAGTCTTAGGTAAATTGAGAATCTGAAAACTGAAGATAGTGAGGAGTGGAAACCAAACAACAAATGGAGAGAATTTCCCACAAACTCTTGAAATAATCAATTCTGTCTTGAACACTGCTTAAGAATGACTATAGGAGGGAAATGAAGTAGGCCATCATTGTTTGAGTCATAGCCTAAAGGCCAATCCCAGCATTTATAATCCTTGTAGCCAATTTTGAGCCGTATAGCCTTTTTCTTGTTATGAACCTAAACGTTATATATATGCAAACACTTTATCCATTTTTATCTCAGTCAGACCTATTGGTGTGCACTCATAGTTTTAATACTGCCTATTTTGGGGATGTGAAAGAAAAAGGGGATGATAACATGAAAATACATATGTTTTAAGTTTTTTTCTTTCAGCTTTGATTATTCTCAAAAAAAAAGTTATATGTATTTTTTCCAATATTTTCGTATAGCGAACGAGAGTTGAACCTTTCTACTTTTGTATGAGTGTACATTTAAGTGCAATTTGGAGTGTAGGTGATGAAATAAGTTTGGGGGAGCTAAGGTTGGGAGCATTAACGGAAAATATAAAGGATTGAACATAAAGAATCAAGCTCTAGTTTGATATTATTGCTATGAGTGTACATTTGAGTCAGATTTAAAGTTCTGTTACACTTGTACCCTGAGCCCGACCACGTTACAACCTAAAAGCAAGACCACTAATCCCGACTACAGTCTGACTTTAGTAGTAGATAGATAGAGGAGAGAATTGAGAGGGTCTGTGTATTTAGGTATTAAGAAAGGATTTCTGTGAGTGGGATGGTACCTGCAAATCACCTACAAAGTCTAGGAGGATTAAGATACTTATAGATGAAAGGATAAAGTTGAGAAAGAATAGATAATGAACTGAAAATCTAAACAACCTGACTAGCCCTAAGGAATTGTTAATGAGTCATAAACTAAAGGAACGAAAAAAAATTGATGTTACAATGATGATTGAAATTAAATTTACTTCTACGTGATATGATTGTTAGTTTAGTTTAGAGTCTTTGTTCGGGGATGAACAATAGTTTAAGTTTGAGGGTATTTGTTAGTTGCATAGCAAACTAACATTAGTCTAGGTGATTTATTGCATTTTATAGAAAATAAAGGTAGAATTAGTTGAAGAATTGCATAATTATTAGCATTAGCATATAGTTTAGGGATCTGCATTGTTTAATTTCTTTATAAGCTTTGTTTTTAAAGTTTTGAAACTCTTTTATGAGGAAATGATGTCTGGAAAAGGAAATTGAGTGTATTATAGGGTACAGGTTAAAGCACAAAGGAAAAATACATCATATGAAGGCAAAAAGAAGAAATCATGAAGAAGTGCCAAGAGACCACGGTCAAATAACTGAAGATCGCGGTAGCCGAAGAAGGACACCACGTGGAAAAAGCTCACTGATACTGCGGTCGGTGATCCAGTGACTGCGGTAACCAGAACTTGGTTTGTGTGCAAAAAGGATGGACCACAGTGGACAGAATGAGAAGATTCCAGTTTTTACTGAAGGACATCACTGACCACGGTCACTCGAGTGATTATTAGGATTTTCATATTTTTTAGGATTTTTTTAGTGCGGGACTATAAATAGTAGAGGTTATTAGAGCCCAAAATGCCTAATTCAGAAAGGAATCACTTGTGACAGCTGAGAAGAGCAAAAACCTGTATTCCAATTAGGAATTGAAGAACATTCTCACATCTTGAGTATGATTTACTTCTTTGATTATAGTTTAATGTTTTCTATTAAATTCATGTCAAGCTAATCAGTTTTTCTTTGTTTGGGATGTGATGTTCAATGCATGACTTGTGATATCTAGTTGCAATTATTGAATTAGAGACATTATTTCACATTGTGCTGGCTTAATGCTTCGTGTTTACTCGCCATAGACATGATAAACTCAATACCTTATATTAACTCGAGAGAGAGGTCTAAAGTGTGGTTATCGCAGTGTGGACTTAGATTAGTTCATTGATCTGGAGGTTATTAATTGATCTAAGGAGTTGCACAGGGATTTTTGCATGCACAACTTAGGTTGTTGAGTAAGCATCTCAGAAGAGGGCTTTATAAAACAAATCTAGTTAATATTGAAGCACCTCGGGAGAGGGTTTCAATTACAGATGCGAAAACTCATAGTGTAGACAATTCATAACCAAAACTAAGAATAACAAGTCATGCAGCGGCATTCACTATCCTAGACACCCATTACACATAGAATTCTAATAATAGAATTATTACTTCAATTAGAAGAAATTTTAGTTAAGAGTTTAATATAATCACATTAATTAGAGTCTTGATAAAACGCAAATCAGTAGTAAATTAGGATTTGAGATCACTAATAAAACCATTTTTCTCTGAGGACGATATTCGGTCTCACTGGTTAATACTCAAGCGAACCTGTACACTTGTAGGTTGTGCAACAATAGGTAACACCATGGGAGTAACTAAGATAGGGGGCGTAGTCAATATTTTCTTCAATTCTTGAAATGATTGTTCACACTTCTCATTCCAATTGAACTTAACTCCCTTCCAGGTTAGCTTGGTCATAGGTTCTGTCAGTTTGGAGAAATCTTGGATGAACCTTCTACAGTATCTAGTCAGGCCTAAAAAACTCTTAATCTCCGTAACTGTCTTATGTTGCTTTCAATCCATGATAGCTTCCACCTTCTCGGGGTCTACAGAGATGCCTTTTGTCAATACTACATAACCAAGAAACTTGACCGTCTTCATCCCGAGCTCACACTTGCTAAACTTGGCATATAATTGATGCCTTCTGAGAGTCTCCAACACTATCTCCAAGTGTTCTAAGTGTTCAGCCTCTAACTTGGAGTAGAGTAAGATATTATCTACGAATACCACCACAAACTGGTCAATATATTGTCTAAACACTCAATTCATCAAGTTCATGAATGTTGCTGGGGTAGTGGTTAAACTAAAGGGCATCACGGTGAACTCAAAGTGTCCATATCTTGTTCTGAAGGCAGTCTTGTGTATATCAGACTCCCTGATTCTCAACTGGTGATATCCCGACCTAAGATCAATCTTTGATAAATGAGTGGCTCCTCTCAATTGATCAAATAGGTCATCAATCCTTGGCAAAATATATTTATTCTTCACTGTAGCTTGGTTCAGATTTCGATAATCGACATAAAGTCTCATAAAACCATCCTTCTTCTTTACAAATAATATCTGAGCTCCCCAGGGTGACTCACTTGGCCTAATGAATCTTTTATCCCTGAGCTCGTCTAGTTGAGACTTCAACTCGATCAATTCCACTAGAGCCATTCGATAAGGAGGTATGGCTATAGGGTTGGTTTCAGGGTGAAGTTCAATCTTGAACTCTAATTCTCTAGTAGGTGGTAGTTCCAGTAAGTCGTCTGGGAACACATCCTTGTACTCACTAACCACTACTAGATCTTGTATCATCTTCAGCCCAATAGGTTCTTCTTAAGAGAATTCTTCAAACTCATTTTTTTGCCTTAAGCAGTTTAGCATGGCTACGGTTGGACTTCTCAATAGTCTCTGTATATCTCCGTTGATTCTATAGGTCTCCCCCGAAGGTAAGGTTATGGTCACTCATCTTTTAGAACAATCTATCTAGGCTTGGTACTTGTCTAATCAATCCATCCCTAAGATTACATCATAGCCATAAAAAGGTAAGGTATATAGATCAACTATTAAGAGTTTATCCCCAAACCTTAAGTCACAACTACACGTTCTTTTTGAAGTCACAGTGGTCCCTCTTAGTGTGGACACATTAAAAGTTATGGATATTATTTTTGTCACAAGTTGTAACCTATCAGCGAGTTCTTCAGAGATGAAAGACTTAAAGGCACCCAAGTCAAACAATAGCCTTGCAGCAACGTTAAATAATAGGAACGTGCCTTCCACTAGAGGGACTTGGTCCTCCTAAGCCTCAACAGAAAACATTATGGCCTGGTTTTGCTCACGGCCTTAATTTTGCCCCTGATTGGTGTTTTATCGTTGTTGTTTCGCTTGAGGACGACCGTTCTAACCTCTCCCCTGAATGCTTTGCTGTTGTTGCAGGTGAGGTGCCTGAGCTATTGCAATTGGGCAATTTCTTGCAATATGACCCCTTTGCTTGCACAGATAACACAATCTTAACCTCTTCGCTTGTTCTCTAGACTCTTCCTTGTTCTGCCCCTGACTCTGTAGTGCTTTCCCACCACTCTAGTGTTTTTTCCTGGTTTCCCTGATGATCCTTCTCATTCCCGGCCCGTTTGTTCTTTCCTTTTACCCGTTGCTCCAAGTTGATTTCTTGTTCTAGCGTTAGCGCCTTTTCCACAACATCTTTATAAGTCTTTAGGCTCAATGTTTGCACTATCTTTCGAATCTCCATCTTGAAATATTGTGCAAAATAACTCGCCTTCATTCTTTCTTCCCTAATCAAGTCCGATGAAAATTTGGCCAGGAACTTCCTTTCATATTAAGCTACAGTCATGTCCTTCTGATTCAGTCGGACAAAGTCCTCCTGTAGTTTGCTCAAGGTTGCTTCCAAAAAAAACTTTTCATAGAAGATCTCTGTGAAGTTCTCCCAACTCACAGCATCAACATCTGTATTTGGCTCCATTCTTATCATATGCCACCAACTTCTGGCCGATACCTTGAAGTGGTGTGTGGCTAGTGCCACCCTTCTTGACCCAGTTACCTTCAATACAAAAAGATTTTCCTCCATCTCCCGGTACCGATGGTCAACCGAGATGCAATTTGTAGTACCATCAAACAAAGGAGGGTGGAGCTTCTGTAGCTCTATCAACATTTTTCTTTGTTTCTCATCCTCCGAATCCTCCTAAGCCATCTGACGTTCAAGAACTGGGGCCACAGGCGTTGGTTGTTGAACCTAAATGGGTTCAGGGACTTAAAGCTTTGGTACTGCCTGATGGAGTATCTGTGGTAGAGTTCTCATCAGTTGATCCATGACCCTTCAAGTGACTTAATTCATCATATTCTCCATTCAGGCCTCCATGCCAACAGGCATTTCCTTATCCCTCTGCTCTATTTCGTCAAAAGTGGTGGATCGAGTAGCTTACCTTCTTATTCCAACCATTGTCTAAAAATCGAATAGATTTTCAGTATTTGCTTTGTCAAACATTCATACTATCATGACTCGAGATTCATATCTCTAGGTTTTTAATTTGTTCAGTGGTCTAACAGTTTATGCTTCTAGGTTCTTTTTGTTCTTGGGTACAGGATTCGGTTTCATATGACATACATATAAAAAAAATCAAGTATATTTTTCAAACAATCATAAAAGTTCACGCTAGCATAGCAAAATTTCAGGCTTCCATCTAAGCTTCTAATTCAAGTGTACCACACCACTCTACCCCTTCTACTTAAACTTTCACTTAAAATATTGTCACACCCAAATAATTTTGCAAATGTCTCAATAACTAAGGTTTTCGAAGTCGACTATACCTAACTGTTCCATACCAGCCAAGCATAGAAAAACAAGTTCTTTCAAAGTTACCGATCATTCACCAAACATGGTTCATCATTCTCTGAGTCCAAGTTTCCTCCATAACCCCGAATTCCTATGTGTCCCATACCACATAAAAACCAGAGTTATAGAATCTTTTCGATCTCGTGTCTTGACCAAACAAAGATTCTATTCTCACACATTTTGAGTCTCTAACCTATATCCCAAAGTTCTATGCTTTTGATCCACTGTGCCACCCTTGGCTACACCCATGTTCCTACCTAAGGTCTTTTCCCTAGACCAAGGTTTCAGTCTGGTTGACTCACAACCTCTGTTTAGTCAAGATATCACCTTGGGCATCTTTTTCAACTTCAATTCAATTTTTTGCACTAATTTTTCACCTTCTAATTTTTTTATAGAAAGTAAGGGTGTTATTCCACTTAGACCACTCGTAAAAGCTAGTGGGACAACCTCCAGATCGGGCGACAAGACCAAAGTCTGTTTGACAATCGCGCTTTCTAAGGCAAGATAACCCAACTCTCTTTCAATGTTTAGCTTAACTCGGAACAAGGCTTACCTACTATTAGCTCAACTTGCAGTCTTTGTATCCAAACAAAACATTTCAAAACATATATTTCTTTCTTGAAAACACTTTCTAAAATATTTTTCAGTTTTCAAAACAGAAAGTAGGGCATCCTAAGTTTAATAGGTCAAATATAATTGAGTTATATTTCCAAAGTCTAATACCACCGTAGTTATAAGACTAACTTTCTAGTTCTAGCCCAACAACACATGTTTAGGCTTAACTTTCTATTTCTAACCTAGTGTTTCTAATAACTAATCTCTGATACCACCTTTATAATACCCCAATCCTCGTATTCTTTCAATTTTGGACATAACTACTATTTTAATTTGATAGTAGACTTAACCATAAAGGTGGGTTGGGCCAGTATTACTTTACAAGTGACTCACACTTGACATTCATTTTCAACTTTCTCATGCCTTGGTGTAATTCAAGAGTGCTTGACTCAAATTTAGAAACAAGTAAGGCAAATAAACAAAAGATAAAAAAGATTCAAAATCTTTATTCATTCAAAATTGGAAAGTACATAACTTTCTAATTAACTATTACAGCGGAATTTTATCAAAACTTGGCATACATGCCAAACTTTCTAAAAATAAAGAGATTATCACTAATTTGCAACGTTTTCATGCATGTTCAATTTCTTAAAAAATAAGAGAGGAAGAGTAAGCACATAGCCCAGTAGATCTTTTTCAAACAACCAATTTTCTAGTTTAGACTAAAAACACGTCCATAATTCATACACTTACATACATTAAGCGTTTCAAGCAACATTTTGCTTATAGTTTTGACTTAGACCAAAAGGGTTTTCAATGTCCTTGATGTTATTAACAAAATACCTCCTTAGAATGAAAAAAAAAATATTTCTTAGCCAATTTCATTAGACTTTTGGACTTAGGGCCTCTTACCCACCAACCAATTATTTTGGTCTTACACCATGTGAACTAGTCACATGAAAAGAACATCTATAGTG
>JAJIYU010021174.1:0-10194 GCA_030144865.1 Tinospora cordifolia | reverse complement strand
CATACTATTAATTAATTTTACTATTTACAATACTATTGATCAATATTACTATTTATGACATTTTTCAAATATGTCAAAAAAATAAATTTATGACACTTTCTTGTCATTCATTACTTTCCTGATAATGGTCAACGTTTGTTGACTAAGGTTGTTTGACACTTAATTATAGTTATAAAATTTTTTTGGTATTACAACACTTGAAATTTCAGGTATTACATGAAGTATGTTATCATTGTTTGAGTTTTAATGTAAAGGCCTGACTTAGTATTTAAAAATCCTTTGCAACCAATTTTGAGCCTTGAAACCATTGTCTTTGGGACGAACATAAACAATATATAAACGCCTTACCTTTCATGCATGTTTCAGTTGAACTTATTTATGTGCACTCATGGTAGTGATAATGCCTTGGGTGATGATGTGAAGAAGGGAGGAATGCAATCATTGGTGTACATGAGTTATGTATTTTTTTTTATAAACAAAAAAAAAACAAACAAACAAATATATATATATACACACACACATAGTTAGCATAGTACTATTGATGAATGTTGAGTTTCTTGATTCTACATGGGTATATGTGTGGAAAAAACTGAAGTGCCTGTGAATACATAAGTTTTAGGTAGCAATGAAAATAAGGTTGGGAGTATAAACTATGAAATACAAAGGAATATACAGAAGGGGATCAAGCATGTAAAGAAAGAATCAAACAAAGAAGGTTGTCATCATTGCTATGAATGTATATTTGAGTCCAAATTAAATTCCATTACACTCATACCTAGAGTCAAGTAGTGTTACAACCTAAGAAAGACTATTGATTCTGACTGTAGTCTGACTTGAGTATAGGGTAGATAAAAGAGAGAGTTGAGAGAGTTTGTGTACTTTGGTATTAGGAGAGGATCTCTATGAATGGGATGATGACTATAACTCATCTACACAGTTTAGGAGAATTGAGTTCCCAATAGACGAGGGTAAAGTTGAGGAAGAATGGAGGATGTGAAATTCTAGACACCTAGAACGACCATAAGGACTTTCATAAGCTATAGGAATGAAAAATAGAGGTCACAATGATGAGTGAAAGCTAACTTAACTATGCATGGTATGGGTTTTAAACTCTAGAGTTTCAGTTATTGTTCGAGAATGAACAGTCGCTTAAGTGTGGGAGTATTTTGTTAGTTTCATAGCATATTATGTATATTATAGGCACCTTGCACATGTTTTTGCATGGGGTTAGTAGGAAACAGAATATATTTGCTTATAAATAGGTGCATGAACATTTATCTATGCATTGCAAATTTATTCATATGTTTAGAGAATTTCAATATGACTTCTATTCATTCATACGTGTGATATAATGCTCGAGAGAGGTTCTCAATTGTTTTTGCAGGTTTAGGTCAGTTGGAAATGGATAGACAGAAGAAAGAAGGTTGAAAAAGTCAAAGTTGCAAAAATTTCACTAATTACCATGGTAAATGAACAGACTATTGTGGTAACCACAATGATAAAAGGAGAAAAATAGTGTAGAATCAGTACCTTGACACACTACTACGGTAACCAATAAAGGAACCACCGTAGGGATTCACTACTACATTAGCCTACTATGGTAATCAAAGGAATAATTCAAGGTGTAGAAAGATTACCGCAGTAACCTACCACAGAAGTGCAATTATTAACAGTTTTTGTAAATTTCCAGAATTTTTAGTGGTTGAGACTACCATAATGTGCTACTGCAATAGTGTGATTAAAGTTATTAAGTGCTCGGGTATAAATAGAAACAAGAAATAAAGTTAGGGAGGTTGCAAAAACTGTTAGGACTAAGGACACAGAACAGAGAATGGAGCCAAATGCATGAAGAGATCATGTGTTGTGTATGATTTCTTATATGTTTGAGACTTATACATGAGACTTACTAAATAATTAAAATAAGAATAAAAAGGGAATACATGAGACTTACTATCATAGATAATTAATTCATTTTTTTTTAATCTAATGTTATTAACATTCAATTTTTGTTTAGTTTAATTGCATCACAATACATTATGTAGCCTTACTAAAGTTGAAGCAAATAGTAAATTTGGATTTGAGATTATTGGTGAAAAATTGTTCCCTAAGGACGATATTTCGTATATTATCTTTGTATTACTATTACGATAGTATACATTTGCAATTGTTGCAACACTAAATCTATTTATAAATGACTATCTATTAAAGATCAAAGAGCTTGTGGATGAACTAGCATCTATATGTTGCATTTTGTTTATGAAAGATCATATTAAATCAATTTTTTAAGATTTGTTTATGATCTGTTTATTGTATTTGTTAGTTCTTGAACAAACTCTTACACAGTAACTGAGATAGAATCTCATGTTCTTGCTTAAGAACATTGTATTAAGAAACACCTTAAAGAACTTAATTCCAATATTATGCCGACAATACATATGGAACAATCTTAGAAATCTTGCTATTCTAACACTAGACTAGGATTTATGCCATCAAGAAATCAATCTTCTCAATTCAACAATTCCAATTCTAGAATGGTGCAAAATGGAACAAAGCACATTAGAATAATCAAAATAAACCTTAGTAGAATTTTAATAAATTTGGAAATGTTGCTTGAAAAGTTATCATTGATTCAATGCTACTTTGGTATGCAAGTTGTTATGTGTGCAACTCCCTCCACTATTGTTGATATCAGTTGTTATCCTCATTCAAGTGCCTCTAATCTCTACATGCCTCATCTGGGAAATATGAACAACAAAGAACACTTTATCAAGGCACTGATTATAACACCCAGAATTTTTGAGAAAATTTGAAGTATTTAAATTAAATAAAAATTAGAAGAAATTATTCGAAAAAAATAATTTTTGAGAATACTATAAAATTATATAGAAATATCGTGCAATTCAATTAACAAATAATACTTTGAAAATTTGTACTAAAATGAAATTAAATAAACCAAGTTGAGAAAATTAACTCTGAGGATTTTATAGAAATCTTGGATGATAAAAATGAAATTAATTGAGAAAATTTTGTGGAAACTTTGGTGTGTGTGTGTGTGATATATATATATTTATAGGAGAATGAAGCTAAAATGAAAAATAGAAAAAATTAGGAAAAAATATAGAAAATATGAAATATATGAAATATGTAAGATATAAAATAAATGAAATATTAATCCTTAATAATTTTAATGATATAGCAAAAAATTAAGAAATGAGAATAAAAGAAAAATAAGAAACAACAATAATCAAGGAAGTTGCAAAAAAAAAATCTACACTTTACAAAACCCTCATTCTCTTCACACAAGAAAAATAGAGAATTAGAAATGTTTCTAAAATGAAATCAACTCAAAAGAATGTATTAACAACTTCTAAAATAATTACTTACTGATATATATGCTTAAAAATAAGTAAAATAGAGAATTAGAAAGGTTTTAAAATGAAATCAACGTATTGGCAACTTCTAAAATAATTGCTTACTTATATATGTGCTTGGAAAATAAGTAAAATAAATAATTAGAAAGGTTTCGAAAATGAAATCAACCCAAAAGAATGTATTAGCAACTTCTAAAACCTTTACTTACTAATTCTTATGCATAGAAAATAAATAAAATGGAAAGGAAAAGAGTTTACAAAGGTTTCTACAATGAAGACACTACAAACTTGCCAATCCCCTGTTAGAACTCTATATAAACCCAAGCATGAGCACAACTCTCTTCACCCTAGCAAGAACTGAACAAGTTCCTTATTGTTCTCTTTGTCTCCCTCTCGACATCCCTCTTTTTCTCTAGTTGTTCTAAACAGCAGTTGGAGAAGTAATAACGAAGTACTACACAAATTTTTATGCTAGCAGTTTGGGAGATCTAAAAGAGATTTAATAGAAGCTTCAAGAGGTAAAAGCTATCCGAGGTGGAAGTGATTTCTAGAACCTCCACTTTATTATTTTAGATTAATGAATGTTCATTTATGTTTTAAATTTAGTTTATAACGCATATTTCAATTTTAGTTTGATAAACATGTTTTAATTTTTAGTTTAACATATATGCCATGTTAATTCATTCATTAAATCATGCCATGCATAGATCTCACATGTTTAGGTTTATTGTGATGAATAATGCATGCTATGTGATGTTTCATGCACTTGATGTTTACATGTTGATTATGCTAAATTTATTTAGTTTAGTTTATGATTCATGAATATGAGATTAAATGAAAGACTTTGATATTAAGAATCACAGTGACGACCCACATTTTGATGTACAAAAATTTTTGGGTTTGATATGTGTATTTTCAGAAATTTTAAATGAAATACATGAACTATCCTCTCTTTTTTCAATTTTGAATTATTTATTGGAGAAAATTGAAATAATGGGAAAAATGTGATTTTGAGGAGAAAATACATGAGACTATAAGGAAAATGTGTTTTCTTGAGGAAAACAATATTTGGGATTGAGTGTCGAATTTTTGGAATTTTTAGGAAAATTTTAAAGTAATAAATAGAATTTTTGGGAAAAAATATAATTTTGGGTGGATTATCCAATTTTTGAGAAATAATAATTGTACAAATGATAAAAATTGGTGTATAATTGGAATGTTTGATGAAGAAGATGGAACAATAATTTTTACAATTTTAAATAAGAAAAAAAAATTTCGACCTGGGCAGTCTAGGCCTAGCGCCTAGACTGCCAGGTTCATTGTTGGGCGGGCCGCACAAGCACAAGCCAAGCCCGGTGCACGGGCTAGCCTGCGCGTCAGCCAGCCCAGCGCCCTACCTTATTTCTTCTCTCCCCTCTTTTTTTGGTTTTACCTTCCCCTTTTTGGCAAAAAACCAGTAGCAGTAATGGTTTTTGGCCCCCAAAATTTCGAACTTCGGTAGCTCCACCAGGCAGGGTTCAAGTAGTGGACAACTGTCCACCATGTAGGCAACTCAATGAGCCATGTGGAAGACCACGTGGCGAGCTCATTGCCATGTATGAAGAGCTCAAACATGCAGTAAAACTCATTTTTGACTTTTTTATGTTTGAACTCCCAAATTCCACAGTTTTGTTCTCCTTCATCCCACCATCGTTCAGGACGTTCTTGTACTCATTGGAAAGCTTTCAGACCCATCTACAAGGTTGTGCAATCCGTCTATCCAAAACCCATCTGTTTGAGATGAAAATAGCTGAGAAAACATGATGTCCAACACTTGGAAACCCAGAAACTGAAAACTATGTGTTGATCCGATTTTCAAGTTGTTTGTTCATGACCCATCCGAGGTCCATTTTGGGGGGTAAGACCACTCATTCTCTTCCTTTTCATGTATACTACAATGTCCAACTAATATAAAATGAAAAACAAAACCTTAAACATGTTATACAAGCTATTGAAGTTGCCTTGTTGGTAATTGTCACAACAGTTTGTGCAGGAAGGTGATCTTGAGAGTGACTTTGAGCCTCCATTTCTAGTGGCTAAAGGCAACCATTTTGGCCGAAACTTAAACCAATTGAAAGCTTACATTAAGGGATGCAATGAGGTATAAAGCTCGAACCTTAAGGCTTTGTAGATAAGTTTTTATATACTGTTGAAAACACCTTGAAAATATCCTTATGTATGTCATGATTTTGAGTTGTGTATGAGACAATTTTGGCGCTTATGGGTATACTGTTTCGAAAGGACCTTGATAAAGGATTGTTGTATGACATACATGCTTGCAACATATACAAGTAATGGTCTTAGATCAGAAGTTGATGAAACAATTAACCACATGAAAGAATTATAGGAAGCATGAACCCAGGAAATTCCTGCAATCTGGCTGAAAATTCTCAGATGAAATTAACTGACCAAACCTTGGTAGATTGAATGGAAATTTGGTGGAGAGATCTCTAAGTATGTATAGAAGTTTCATACCAAATTTTAGAGCATTCTGATTTGATTTAGTGGGTCAATTGAATACATAACGGACTGCTGGAAACAAGCAGTTTGAGAATTCAATTTTCCTGATATCCCTATTAAAAATCATAGCAAACAATGTCCACAAATCATGAAATAAAATTCTTAGTAATCCTTAGAACGTTTAGAGTAAATGTGAAAATTTTCATGTAATTCCGATATACATATTGTTCCCAGAAAAATCGGAGATGTTGTTGTGCAGGTAGGACCAAAGGACCAAAATTTAACACCTCTATAATTCCACCTGAAAACAATAGTAAATGAGATTAGAAAATTGAAAAAAAGAATTCTGGGGATTATCTATTGAATATAGATTAGATCTAGAAGTTTATGTAGAAATCCAACGGTTAGATTGGTTATAGGGAATTTGGGAACTTGATTGTGCTCATAGGAAGGAAATCTAGAATGGAAGGCCCCTAATAATTCAGTTGAAAAACCTAACAAAAGAATTCTGAAAATCAAAATATAAAATTATGGTAAATATTTGAAAGGTCTTGATTAAATCTGCAAGGTCTTCCATAAGTCCAATGGTTGGGTTGATCGCAAGAAAATCGACAAATTTGCTACGCAAATTAAACTAAAAAGCTTAAAATTGGCTAAGTGTAGAAATTGGAGATTTTGACCCAATTGACATAATTTTGACCAACTGTAACCAATTCTACCCTAGTTGACTGAAATTGACCTAACTTGGTCACGTCTTGACTGAGTTGACTAGGTTTGATCGGTTGACCGAATTGACCAACTCAAGTCCAAGTTGACCAAGACCAATTAGGGTTAATGGAATAAGAGTTAAGTAACACTTGTCAAAAGAACTGAAATTAAGTTAAATAATGCAGATCTGAATATATACTGTGGGACGGGGCCGACTGTTGACGAGACATCGGTGCATGAGACCCGAGGTGAGTAATTTGATTTAGGTGTTTTCTATGACTTTTTATTCTCTGCATAAAACTTGTATGAAATGACATAGTTTAAATGGTTTCATATGATTTAGATACATCTAATTGATTTATAGATGTGTAGATGTACATTGGTAGTGAGACTATAAGCTCGAGGGTCAAACCTCGGGGTCAGGGTACTTGATGTGATTGAGGTTAGACTCGAGGTCTGAGCACAGGGTTAGGGCATATGATCAATACGCCTAGCTTTCGACCCGCTCGAGTCATGGCACTCAAGGATCAAGCATGGGGTTAGGATATTCACAGAGTACAACCCGCTCGAGTGGCCAATACGCCTGATTCAGGACCCGCTCGAGCAATGATCAAAGGTTGGGTTTGTTTAGTTAACCTGGCCTGGATATGCTTTTAACTGGCATCGATTTGAGATGTTTTCTGAAACTGTTGCACTGTTTATAACTGTTTTTTACACTATGCCACGTTTTTTAATGTCATGCCATCTTTACTACTCATGCATACATGCATTGTTTTGGAATATTGGTTATGGATAACATACTAATCTTTCTACTCACTGAGCCACGTTGATTCTAGGCTCACTACTCTATCATTATTTCAAGTTCTACAGTGGCTGATAAAGGAAAAATTGTAGTGATCTCCTAGTTCTCCTAACGATTCCTGTCCCTGTTTCTTTTAGTCTTTTGTTTGGGGGTTAGTCATTACTATACTTGTGTAAATGGTTAAAACTTGTATTTTGGACTAGACAAACAAGTAATAAAATGCTTCTGCTCGTATAATGCTCACTTCTGCTTTTAAGTGTTCCCGTTATTCTGATAATGTCTGATTGTATGAGATTTAGAAAGGGCTTAATAGTGGTCAGGTAAACTCGACTTGGTGAGAGGGTTCGTCAGGCCACTATGCCAGTCGGGCCACCCTTGGCTTAGAGAAGGGGTCCCGACAAGACTTGGTATGAGAACCCTAGGTTCAAAGGAATTGAGAAACACAAATAAGTGAAGAACCTGGACGATATCAGAATGACTGCAGAAGCGAGTCCTTGAATAAAGAAGAGGGCTATTAATCATGAAATGTATTTGAATATAACTAGTAAACTTTTAGAGTCGGGATCTATTTTGAATATATGAATAACCAACAATCCAATTTAAACTGCAGATAGATATGCCACTTCGGTGAGGTACAACACCACCTAGGCGGGCAGGGCACCGCCCAAGCCTAGGGAGCCGACACCACCACCACCCCGCCTACTCAGCCCGAGCTAAACCATATATAAAAACTCGAGGCGGTGATTAGGGCCTCTAATGAGGCTGCTCAGGCCCAGACAGCCTTACTGATGCAGAGGCTAGATCGATTGGATGTTGAGATGTAGAGAACTGAGCCAGCATCGTAGCTAGCTCCACCCATGGCACCGGTTGCTGAGCCACCAGTCGAGCCAGTAGTAGCACCCGCATTCCCGGCCTAGGACAGAAGAGAGATTAGAGAGCCATACCCAACTCCTCAAGAGTTTCATGGACCTACGCCCTACGACATTTAGGGGCAGCATCAGCTTAAAGATAGCCGAGGATCGGTTGCTCAATATGGAGAAGAACGCTGAAACTTTACGATTATCTGAGGCAGATCGGGTTCTTTTCTCGACACATATGTTAGAGGTTGAAGTTGCTAGATGGTGGCAATCCAGGAGGAGTATAGAGGGTCAGATTACTACTTGGATCAGATTGAGGGAGTTGTTCCTAGAGGCTTACGTTCCCGAGACTGAGAGCAAACGTAAGAAGGTAGATTTTTTGAACTTGAGGCAGGGGACCATGATTGTTAAAGAGTACACACATCGGTTCCTACAGCTAGAGGCTTATGCCGGGGGGTTGATAGTTGAGCAGAGCAAGAGGGCCGAATTCTATCGACGGGGGCTGAGGGTCGCTATTAGACAGGCGACTTCTACATCCAGGACCCAGACTTTAGAGGAAGTTCAGAGATAAGCCTTACGGTACGAGATGGCCAGGTTGGATGAGCGACCTGAGGTCTCTATAGTACCAAGCGGTACCCCACAGCCACAGTAGTAGGCTAAGTCTCAGACTTAGCCATCACACAGAGGTGGGCCCAGAGGTTATCGAGGTCGTGGTCGTCAGCAGAGGCAGAGGAAGGGGAGCTATTATGAGACACAGTCGAGCGGCACTCCCAACCAGACTACCATCCAAGCAGTAGCACTTTTAGCCACTCCTATACAGACAACCACCAACAGAGCAGCCAGGCATATTTTCAAGGGGTCGAGGCAGAGGCCGTGGTAGATGCCGTGGGCAGAATTAGAGCTATCAGGGAGGACAGAGGCCACCATTTACGTGCTATCAGTGTAGACAGGTTGGACACAAGAAGGCTGAATGTCTGACTCTTATTTGTGGTCTTAGTTCATCTGTTCTAGTTAACAGAGATACAGCACATGCCATCACCTAGCTTGACCCGGATTCGACGAGAACCTTGGTGGAAAGTACCTTCTTGCTCTGTGATTCATCTGTTTATGTATTGATTGATGTTGGCTCTATTTTGTCCTTTACTTCTGGATGTGTTGTGGATAGACTAGGACTTAGACCAGTTAGGACTTCTACTTGGTTGATGTTGAGTACTGCCGCTGGGGAGCGCATCTACCCCAACATGATCTGTGAGGTATGTGATTAAATTGGGGGACCTTGAGATCATAGTAGATCTCCGAGTGTTGGAGTTTCTTGAGTTTGATGCCATACTTGGTATGGACTGGCTGGTTGCATATCACACATATGTCGATTGCTTCGCCAAGAGGGTTATGTTTCAGATTCCAGGCCAACCCACTATCATATTCCAGGGTAGAGCTTCTGACAGGCAGAGTACTTGTAACACCCCAACCCCCGTATCATTAAGCATTGGACGCATCCACCATTTTTCTTGACGGTTGACTACACCAAATGGCGGGCCGGGCTGGTGTTACATTACTAGCGACGCACACTTGACTTTCTATTTCAGTCATTTCATGCCTTGATCGTATTTAACTGCACATAACTTTAAAAGTAAAATTTTAATAAGGCAATAGTATAAGAAATAACTGAAATTCATAACTCAATTAATTAAATAAAATTGAGTACATAATTTAAAAAAATATTACAGCGGAAGTCTTAAAACTTGGGCAACATGCCCTTACATAAAAATTAAAAACTTTTTAAATAAAAAGAACCTAACTAATATTCATGGTCTTCATGTACTTTAATTCCCTGAAAAATGAAAGGAAGGGTGAGCACACAGCCCAATGGATCTTTCTAACATTCAAATCATTATTTCAATTCAAACAAACCAAGCATGTCAAAAACTTTTGTACATTAGGCGATTCAAACAATTTC
>JAJIYU010021173.1:0-10130 GCA_030144865.1 Tinospora cordifolia | reverse complement strand
AAGTAGTCACACACATTAGCATTTTCTTTTCAAATAGTTGGTCATGTTCTTTTCCTTTATGGTACTTTTCTTTTCTATCAGGTCTTCAAGTAAAATGTGAACAACTAGAACACCACCAACCACCAATCTTCAAAGGACCCTACCACCACTCACAAAACATGATTCACAAAGTAAATGGCGCAACATACTTTTTAATCATTTCAGTCATCTTATATATATATATTTCCAGTTCTGTTACAGTGGTGCTGTATCACCTTTCGTTGTTCATCTCAACATAGCAACAGCCATTAATAAGAGCGAAATCCACACCTCTTTTGCCATTTATTTCTGTTGATCTGTTGATCTGATCATGAAACAGGAAATGGGTCTCCATAAATTTTTACCATTTCTTTAATCAAGAGAATTTATTACAAGATCTATCATTTCTCCTTGGTTCTAGGGAATCCTGGAAGTTGCTTGTCTCATCTTCACGATCTCCATGTTTACTCCAAATCTCTTGCTTCTCATTGTAGACACAGACCAAACATTGGGGCGTTCTTAAATGCTTCTTTTACTGTAAGATAAGGTGCTCTTCCCTTCACTCTTTCCAAAAACTCCGTACAGCTCATTAGCTTCTAGAGCTACAACTGTGACACTTGGCAAGTTTGGAAATCGAGGAAATATGCATTTTAAACTCGATTTCTGGGTCTCTATTTACAATCAACCTTCTTAGTTGATCTTTGCTGCTTTTGGGCTTTTCTTATCTTCTTTTTATCTTCTTCTTTTTGTTTCTCTGTGGAGAGTGTGTTTTGGGCAAGAATGAGTTCTTCAGCTGTGTTGGGTGTTAGTCCTGGGACCGTTCCAGTGTTCCATGGAAGCAACTTGAAGGTGGTGGATAGGAGAGTGAGGATCGCAGAGGTTGTTTTGAGATGTTTGATATGTGGGTTGGGAGTACTCGCAGCTGTTCTTATTGGGTCTGATACACAAGTGAGACTTATCTTCTCTGTGCAGAAGAAAGCAAGATTTACCGACATGAAGGCTCTTGTGTAAGATATAAAAAAAAAAATACATCATTTTAACTGTTTCGATCCTCTTTTGTTTTTTAACACCCTTTTCAATTTCTTTCTTGTTTTACTTAACTTTTCGCTTGCTGTTGTGTAGTTTCTTGGTGATAGCTGATGCGATAGCTGCCGGTTATTCCCTGATTCAAGGCCTGCGTTGTGTTGTCAGTATGATAAGGGGTAGTGTTCTCTTCAACAAGCCCTTAGCTTGGGTTATTTTCTCTGGCGATCAGGTATGAGTTGCCTGCTGCTCTTTCAATTTTTATTTACCTTGACGAGTTCATTTGCTTTACATGCTTCAAGTGAAGTACACGGCATGAATAATGTGATTGATCATAAGTATGTGCATGCAAATTGTCCAAGCATTCTCTTTTTCTTTTCTTTCGTTTTGGGCATTTTGTAAAACATGTATTCTCCTATAAGTGACCCTTTATTTGACGTTATTATTTCTAGGTGGGTGGTTTGTCTTTTAGTACATCAAGAAGAAAGAAGAACTTACATGCCTGGGAGACTCAGAACATTTTGTAGTTCAACATTCAAAAAGCCATGAAATGGCATTTATTGCCCATTTAAATAAACTTTGAAAATGTTTGATCTGTCCTCCATAACTCTAATTTAAGGCCTGCATGTATCATATAGCTTTCTGTCTTGGTAAATGTTTTCTACGCCAATACCTGTTCATAGGACCTTTCGGGTCTTTTGTGCATTTCCCAGCTATTTAATTCTATCCTTTTTTATCTAGGCTGTATAGGCTAGGCTTAAAGCCTCTTGCATTCACAGTTTTTTTTTTCTTTTTCTTTTCTATTTTAGAATTCTTTTTTGGAGTCGTTGACCTCGCCAGTAACTGGGCTTAGCGCATGATAAGCTTTTAAAATTTAGGTTAATGGAAAAGAAACGCTATAGACCTTAAAGGTCTCCTTCTAAAATGTTGCGTAAGTATGTAAATGAGAGTCTCTTATTGAATGTACGACCCTTGTTTAAGGAGAACGAGTTTTGTACCTTGGGACAAACGCCTTGTGGTTTCTTGGATTCACAGTTTATACATAGGCCCATTTAGCAGCGCCTACGGTGTTTCTTGGTCTCATCTCCTCATATTGAATTTGAATGTCTTTGGTGGTGTTTGGGTGGTGCAGGTGATGGCATATGTGACGCTGGCTGCAGTGGCGGCAGCAGCTCAATCAGCGGTGTTTGCCGAGCTGGGGCAGCCGGAGTTGCAGTGGATGAAGATATGTAATATGTATGGGAAGTTTTGCACCCAAGTAGGGGAAGGGATTGCAAGTGCACTTGTGGTTAGCCTTAGCATGGTTACTCTTTCCTGTTTGTCTGCCTTTAACCTCTTTAGGCTTTACGGAGGTAACAAAGGCAAAACCAGTGGAAGATGGTAGGCTGATAGGTTGGTTTCAGATGCCACCTTACTTGAATACTCTACTACTCATGCACAAGCTCTTGTAACTTTTGTGACAAAGTGAAAAAGGAAGGACTTTTCTGACTAGTATCAATGTAATAATGATGATAATAATAATAATAATTAAGCAGTGCGTGAAATAAGCCAGGGATCATGATGATTTTGCCCTACTGATCTTAATCGAAGTCTCTGAATTTTCAATTTCCTTAGACTAAAACCACCAAGATCAATGTCACTTCTAACATATTTCTTTAATCAAAAGATAATGAGAAGTTGGATTCCAGCTGGATCTTTTCATTGAAACACTTAAGCTTGTGTTCATACACTTATGATATACCCATCTGAATGTAAGTAAGATGAGTGCGTGGGATTATATGCTTTCAAATTGTATAGTTAACAGACTACACGAGTGTAAGCATTTATACAAACATCTCACAGGTGACAAAAAAGGAATAAAGAGTCAAGTGATCGAAGAAAGGAATAACAAACGGATTAAATATGCATTCTCAGTACAATGTGTTAAAAGGTTAAAAATACTTGCTTGACAATGTGCAAGAATACAGAAAGTCGCTGTGGAGATTAGGGAATTTTCCCTGTGTCACTCCTCTCAAGTGTGTGACACAGAGCAGCTAGCAGCACAATGCAGCTTGCTCAACTTTCTCCATTGCTGTTGCGGTGATTGGATTGGCGCAGGACCCAGCTTGCATCTGGTTGCTTTTCAGTTTGTCTTTTAGTTCTTCATTTTGATCAGAACCATACACTTCTCATAAGTTTCAGAACCATACTCTTCACTTTACTTGAATTAAATAATAAGATACTGGGTGAGGAATCATCTCAAATGACCAGCTTCTTGATGATCACAATCATCAATTATACACGAGAATCCGTACCATTTGCTGCAAGTTTTTAGTCTAGTCCTTAATCAAGATCATGAGATCAAATAGTTGCTTAAATCTAATTTTGCAAACTCTGCGAATGACAATCCTGTTAGCAGGCAATAACATTGCCAATCTTGCTATATATCATCATCTTACTTGAAAGATGTCAACGCTCTTGTTGTCACAATATCTCCTGTGCTTGCGCATTTGGACTGCCAGTTACTACGAAAAGAAAAAGAAAGATAAATTGTGGGAGTAACTATACTACTTTCACTCTGCCGGAAGAGGTTCAATGTCGTCCATTGCTTTGGTTGATATGGCCTGGAGTAGTGCTTCTGGAGTTGCTGCTGGGTCCAACTCCCAACATCCGTCTGGTAGGTTACTAGCTTCTCCTCCGGCAAGTAAGCATGATGGCACCTGATGTGAGAAACGTAGCATTTCATTTCTTGGAATCCATCTGATTGAATCCTGGCCCACCATCCTCTGATATACCGTCTTGAAACCATTTACCTTAAACAGAGGAGTGACACAAACTCCCAACTTCTCATTATAGTCTTCGAGAACCTCCACCATCTCGTACTGGTGTCTCACTTCATCAGGTGTTGCTCTATTCCAATCACGTGACCAATTACGATAGAGAGTCCAAACATCACCTTTTTTAGGGAATATTTGTATGCTTCCTCCTCTTCCAACCTTCCCTCCACGAAGAACATGAGAAAATATGTTGATTGTCTCGATGACGTCCAAGTTTCCTGCCCTGAAATGTCCACAGGACTTGGCAAATCCTGGATCCTCCCAATCTGGCGGCCCAAATTCAGCGTCAATCTTGGAGTTCAAGTACTTGATCTCAATCTTAAACGGCTTCACAGCTATAACCTGACGGATCAAACAGTACAACCGTGGCATTCCATCTTCTTCATCATATAGAGCCCATAGCTGTTTTGGCTTGAAGCATCCTTCTGATCTGTCTCTGTCAAAATCATGGAAATCGGAGTCTGGGACTGTAATTGCAACTGATCTACGATCCTCTGGTTTGTGTATAGGCATAGCTTGACCAGCACGTGTTGATAGCTCTTTAGAGTGGGAAACTTCAGTTCGAGCCTTCTCCTTTTGCTGAGCAGCAACAGCTGCTGCCAACTTCATCTCTTCCAACTTCTTCCGTATTACTGTTCTTGCCTTATCAACTAACAATTGACGAGCATCAAAAGCTGGTGCAATTGACAAACGCCTGATTGGAGGTTCACTAGCACTGGAGGGCCTGGCACCAGATCCAGTGCTTCCATGACCATTAGCCATTCCCGCTTCTGGGTCTGCAGTCTTTGGTCCCGAACCTTCACATCCATTTCTAGTGTCTCCATCAACCTTCATTTTCTTTTCAGGTCTACCAACTTTGTTGACTGGAGGGTTGGTATGACTAGGGAATGAATCTGAAGCCATATTATGTATGATCTTCACATGATCTTTGTCTCTAGCTGCAGCCTTCAGCTTCTTCCCTGTTCTCTTTTGTTTGCCATTAACCTGGTGGACGGCACCAGCAGATGCAGAAATAGATTCTTGAACACTTGTGACACTGGAGGATGTTCCGGGGAACGGACTCCACTGAACAGACACATTGGAATACTCAGTACTGTATCCAGAATGAAAATTAGGGACTCCACCTCCTGTGAAAAATATGGTATCAGCTGGGATGTATGTAACTTGGCTGACATGTGGAGAAAAAGACCAAGAACAAAATGGTATTGAACCGTTCACAGGGGCACCTCCTGTTTCTACCGCCAAGAAAGTTTTATGGCAATTCTTACATGAGAGTCTGTGGTTCAAGTACTTGCGGAGATACTCATACTGCACTTTGCATGAGGTGCAAATAGTCCAAAATGTAGGTGGCTTGTGTTGATTATGAGAGCTCAATCGCTTGGAACCACCATTGCTAAAACCATTAACAGCTGCAGTCTGAGCAGCATGGTGGTTTGCTTGGACTACTTCAGCTGAAGATTGTTTCTTCCTCCCCATATCATAAGAACTTTTCTTATCTTTATCAGACAATAGGCTCCACGCTTCCGAGACTAATTTGAATGCCCCATCGGCACCTACCGTCTTGTTCTTATCAGGATGAAGTATAAGAGCCAATTTCTTGTACTGCTTCTTAATCATCTCCTCATCTGCCAACTGGTTCAATCCGAGAACAGAGTAGAAATCTATTTCTCCATTAGACTGCATTGTTGATGCGGCATAAACTTCAAACGTAGCAAGCATTTGAGAAATGCCCTCCATTTCTGGGTACAAATTTTGAGCTTTCACTGCATATTTTCTCGCACCTAGAAAGTCCCTCTTAGCAAATCGTTTCTCAGCAACTTCTTTAGCTCTAAACGCCGCCTTTCTCTGGCTCTCCATAGACACCTTCACTTCTCAGAATAAAGCTTTAACCAATGTTTATTTAGTGCTCCGAACTTAAAAACAGAGGTGAACACACGTATGTTGCACACTAGTGGTTCAAATTCTCGTCAATAACTCATCATCAGATTTCGTTTTGTAAGAAAGAAGTTCGCCAAACAAAGTTCAAATTTCAGAGTTTCGCATTTCGGAAACCCTAATCTGAGCTTGAATTGTCTCAAATGAAACAGCCATCCATCAGATTAGATTATTCTGGCACTGACACGACAACAAATGTAAACAATCATTTCTAGGGTTTTCAAACACAAATACAAACACCACCGATCTGTAATTCCCAATAAAACCCCGGCTCATCACCACCAACTGCAGAAACACAGAAACTCAAATAAATCTAGTGATCTCCTAAACCCCAAATTCACTAGAACATTTACCCAAAAAAAAAAAAAACAGCGGAAAACCTAAAAAAGGGGACTTCAATTTTAACAATTAACTCAAAACCTTAACACAAAAAAACACATTAAACACTAGAATTCCAACCAATTACTACTAAAAAAACCAAAAAAAAGAAAGGTCACACGAAATGAAAATCAGAACAGAACAGAACAGAACGGAACAGATCCTTCTGAAACACACACTCACATAGATTTGCGACACGAAGAATAAAATCTGTCGATCATCAAATCCCACGCGGATCTATCACCAGATTAAGTTTTTAAAGCTTCTGTCTCATCGGGGAACAGGAACGGCGGTCTCCGCCAGATCCGGCGACTCTCCGCCGGCGGTGACAATTACGACCGACGGCGAAAAAGGAGGATTACCGAAAGTCAAAACTCTGTAAATTAATAGTCTTTTAAGGAGTAATGGCTGTCACTTGTCAGCAAAACTTAAACTTCGTCGAATTCTAAACGGACGTACGTACGTACGTCGCACAACCTCGTTACTTCGCAACCGTCCGATGGTCATTTCCAACAGCGAACCTATGGTTAATGTTCAAAGAATCTCGAGTCCGTACATACGGGTTATTCTCAGTGGATTGTTTACCTGCGGCGCACCGTGCGCAGGAGAGGTATTTTCGGTGCGCGCTTTATTGCATGTGATGTCTGGTGATTGGTGGTTGAGGAAGGCAGCGGTGGTGTCCGCTTGGGAGGACCGTCGTCGCGATCATAACTGCGCGATCATCGAGGATCATCGGAGATTCTGAGTTTTACCTCCTCCGTAATTGGTA
Source organism: Tinospora cordifolia (assembly GCA_030144865.1). Lineage (NCBI taxonomy): Eukaryota > Viridiplantae > Streptophyta > Magnoliopsida > Ranunculales > Menispermaceae > Tinospora > Tinospora cordifolia. The sequence continues at coordinate 3,191 of JAJIYU010021173.1, read as the reverse complement.
AGATAAGGTCTGGATGTGACTGATTCATAGGTTTGCTTGAGGGTGGTGCAGGAGATCATGCCTGGGAGGCGTCACGGCACATTCTGTGCCTGCTTCATCAGAAAGCCACGTGCGTGACTTATCGTCGTCTCGAGCAGTTGTCGTCCCCTAATGGATGCGGGTCGCTAAAATGCGATGGTAAATTAGTACTTTATTTTATATTAATTATTTACTTTTTTAAAAAAAGTATAATTATTTGGAATACATTGATTTAATGAGTATATCAATATAAATATTTTAAAAAGTTTACCTAATTTTTATCTTTAAAAATTAATTTTCATATAAATAGGGCTCAAATAGTACCCCCCTTGTTAACTTTTAAGTTGTTTCCTTTTACCCTATATTTAAAGATTTTTTTTAAAAATTTATTTCTTAATTTACTCTTTTAAGATTAAATTTTACTTTTAATTACTTTCATTTATATTTAGAATAATATTTTCATTTTTGAAATTTATTAAAAACTTACAAGACATTATTTCTCATAGCTTATTGTAGAAAATAATGTATAATAAATTATTGATTTTTTTTTTTTTGCATTTTTTAATAAATATTATAGCTGTATCACCTATAATTAAATTGTTCATCATATTTTTTAAGGAAGATATTGATCTAATTGTAAAAATAATTATAAAATATATTTATAACGTATATAAATAGGAATACATACTTGTATTGCCACTATCTTTTTACTAAAAGTCAAGTTAACATTTTCTTTCAAAAAAAAGAAAACAAAACAACTAATTGACAAAGGAGAAGATGGAAGAGAGGAGGGAGACAACAGTACATGGTTTGAAGGAGTCCGAAATTTAAGCCCATAGAGACGATTCAGTGGAGCGCCACGTGGACTACAAAACAATGATCAACATTGGAAATGTGTGAAGCCCTAGCATCAATTTTTATTTGTTGCACTGTTCTTGGACGCACTAACATATATAAAATAATAATTTTGATAATTGCAACGTTGTCATCATTTATTTATTTATTTATTTACTTCTAAAGGTGCATTGGAAAAGGGAATTTGTACATAAAATATAATATATAGATATAATGAAGAGAGGGAAAGGGGAAGAATTGCTATTGGAAATCTGTCCATGAAAGATGGTCACTATTAATTGTGTTGGAAACATGTTTTAGGGATAAAAAGGGTTGATAGTTATGTTTTATCAATTATTATTACTGTCATTTTTCAAGTTATAATCGGGATTACTCCATCAATGCAATCTTATCAGCATAAGACAATACATCATATCATCTAAATTTTAATAGTAAAAAACCAAATTAGCATGATAAACGAGGAATGAGAAGCGTAGATTTACAAAAAAAAAATAAAATAAAATAAAAAACTAATAATAATAATATTAAATTGAGCACTTCTCTTTAAATATAATTTACCCCACAAATAATGAAAACACTTCAAATTGACTAGTTTGGGAATTCATCCAAAATTACTAAATATTTTGATCTAGAATGTGAATACAATTTTTGTATTAAAAATAAAAATAAATACAAAAAACGCATATGCATGCGTGTGTTGGGGGGAAGGGAAGGTAATTAATGTAAAAATTTTTGAAAATTATTTTTAATTTTTTTACTTCTGTAAGTTATGCTCTATTTCTTTTTAATTGTGAATCCATCACTTGCAAGTTAACTGATGCTGGCAATTTTTTTGGTACTTGAAATTTTGATTGGAGACGCGCGCGCGTATGAATTACATTTCATGGATCATATTTGTAATTGTGTGGCTCAATGCGAAGGTGCGGTGGTGGTGCGATGGAGACATCTGCGTAAACCTTACGAGCTCAATATATATTATATAATTTTGCTACACTACATTATTTATTTAGTAAGTAGGTTTTCTTATTGAACATATTGTACGTAGGTCATCCCTATTGTTGGTCCACCAAGTCCTAAGATATCATCAGGAACTACGTACGTACAATTCAAACTAACTTCAAAAATATATTTTTTTATATAATATTAAAATCACACCGCTCCCCAACACTTCATCGGCTGGTGCAATAATTTGTAAGTTGTACAGCTCTTTCTCGTGTATGCAAAATTGGTTCAAACCAGGTCAGAGATATGGGCGAGACCCTACAACTTCACTTGGAAAAGGAGAAACTTGTCCAACCATCTCACTATTAGTTACGCTGAAAACCTAAACAAACATAAAAAAAAAAAAGATAGATATATATATATATATTTTTTCTTTTAATAACTAGCTGGTACTTTGGTAGTTTTCTACAATATCGTGGGGGCTTTCTAAATAATAAATAAATCAATATTATATGTGATGCGATGCATGGGGGCGTACGTACGTATCGAATCGGTTCTCATGATGAGAGGCGCCGCGTCAAAGCTAAACCGAAACCAGTCAAACTCGTCAATCTCGCGTCACCACCCACCATCATCCGACGTTCACGGGGTTACACAGAAACATAAGCGACGGCGCCTCGCCGACCCTACTTCCGAGCCTCTCGTAATAATCGACGCAAAAGAGGGAGAGCGATAGCTGAACCTGGTCCCGAGTCCAGGCGCTTCCAACTCGGTCCGACTCAGTAGTAGTAGTACACAAGGAGAGTCGTGTGAGAACGGGCCGCAAGCAAGCCATGTAGAGTCTTCGATAGCCGCCGAGAGCGAGAACGACGGGCCTGACGTCAGCCGGAGGAGGGGACACGTGACAGAAGCAAAGGTTCTCCCAGAGAGTCTCGTTGCGGGAGATGGAGCACCATAGACGGCAGACGCAGGCGGCGACGCCGAGGGAACGGTCGTCGAGTCGCTTGAGGACCTCGATGAGGATGTCTGGGTGGTCGTTGATGCAGAACTTCGGCTTCTTTTGGTACAGCTTCACCATTACCATGTGTGTATGTTCTTCTCTTCTTGCAAACCTAACCGCCTACTCGAACAGTGGGAAGAAGAATGAGAGAGTAGCGTGTTAAGGGGCTATTTGGGTGGGGATTTGACTTAAGGATGGTGAATGCGGTGTGGGAATCGAGAGAGGGGGAGGAAGGATCCAAGGAAAAGAGGCCAAGTGAAGAAAACTAGAACCGAGGAGCTGAGATATTAATATATAAATATATATATACAGCTATTTATATACATAATGCTCTATATATTTTCATTAGACGTCCAAGTTATGTGTATTTTCAATG
>JAJIYU010021172.1:0-10135 GCA_030144865.1 Tinospora cordifolia | reverse complement strand
TCATCAAAACTCCCAATTATACATCAATTTCTCATTTATTCCATTATTTTCTCCTCAAATTGAATAATTCACCAAAAATTATATTTTCTTTCCAAAAATTCTATTAATTGCGCAAAAAAATTAATAATTTTTTCAAAAATTCCATAATTAATCCCAAAAATTATTTTTCTCAAGAAATTGCATTTTCTTCTAATTTCACACATTTTCCTATTTTTCTCATTTCTCCAATAAATACTATAAATTTGAGAAAAATTGGTGTGAATCATTGTATTTCCATTAAAAATTTCAGAAATTGTATATATCGTACTCGAAAATTTTGCACAGCAAAACATGGGTCGTCACACATGCACTTTATATATATATATATATATATATATTTTTTTTTTTTTTTGTTTTTTTTGTTTTTTTATGTTTATATATGTATATATAATTATCCATTTATTAAATATAATGTTATAAATTTATAACAATAATTTTAACACCCATTATACTAACACATATATTATTCACACACATATTATATAATATTATTTTTACAACCGTAATGAATATTTTTATATACTTGTATTTATCTACTACATATATTTGTGTATATATGTATATGTTTTTATTATTTATTCTCGGACACCAATGTTTTTCAATTAATTTATTTCATATTTTAGGAGTCCTTTATATAGAGTTTAGGAGAGTGAAAATTAGTTACTTTGGACATTTTTAATATAAATTTTTTTTATTTTTATTGGGTTTTGACGGCTCAAATTTAAATAATGGATTTTTAGGGTTTTTTTCGATTTTTTCCAAATTTTCTTTCTATTTTTCAGCCTTTTTCTCATTTTATTTATTTTCTCTTTTCTTTTTTTAGGATGATCGATCCTGACCGCACGATTTTGGCGGCGATTTTTGCAAACTCGTCCGCTTTTTTTAATTTTTTTGTTTGTTTTTTTTATGTTTATATATGTAGATATAATTATCTATTTATTAAATATAATGTTATAAATTCATAACAATAGTATATTATATAATTATATGTATAATAATTTAGTATATATATAACAATTTATAAATGTTATAATGCTATAATATTATACATACAATTATGTACATACTTATATAATGTTATACTTGCATTAGATAAATATAAGTATATAACATTTTATTTACTTATTTATTTATAAATTCACACTTATTATTCCTCTTACATTTTGTTTTATATATCTATACTAATATGATATTATTTTAACACCCATTATATTAACATGCATATTATATAATATTATTTTACAACCATAACGAATATTTTTATATACTTGTATTTATCTACTATATATATCCGTGTATATATGTATATGCTTTTATTATTTATTCTCGGATATCAATGTTTTTTAATTAATTTATTCTATATTTTAGAGTATGCACAATTTATATCTGAAAATGTTATAAATTTCTCAAATAAAATATTTTATTTGAAATTCGTACAAAATTCGTACATGTTACATTCTCACCTAGCGGGATGACCTTGGAGAAGGAAAAAGGATAAAGTCATTCTATTAGAAGTTTTTAAAGAATCTAGCTTACTTATATTCATAATATCACAAGAGTCTAAGAGATCCCTTAGGATATAATAATTGTGGAGAATATTCTTCAGATTTGAGTTTTTTCCTCATTGGAGAAATTGAAGTCGTCCCCTCTTAGTTGTGTGCTCACTTAGTTCCCTCATTCTCTTCATTAGGATGGCCAAAAAGTGGAGAATAATCTAGGATTTTATACAAAAATATCCAAACACTAATGAGTTGTACAATCCTTTGCCACAATTATCTTCCTCCCCATACTTATACCTATTGGCTGACCCCCTTTCTCTTCTTTTGCACACTCAAAAATCAGTCATTGCACACTATCTCCTCATCTCATCACCTTAGGAAATCCAAGAAGAAGGTACATAAGAGGAACCAAGAATACAGCCTCAAGTTATGTTATTCATAAATAAATTTTCTCTTCAGACCACCTTCATTTGCTTTCTTGTTGCAATCTGCAAGACGCCCTAACCTTCATATTTCAACCACCATTAATTAAAACAATTTTTTAACCACTTTCCAACCCTTAAAAATGTTGGAAAGATCAGCCAATAGCCTTTGGAATGAAACTAGCTGCCAAAACCCCTTGAACCATAGCCTTTTTCACTTAAACCCCACATTGTTGGCCTAAAAGAAGACCACCCATGGGATGTCAAAATGGCTATTCAAAACCTATAATTTTAAATCTTGAAAAACTCTTCAAATTGCCCATGAAAAACCAACAAAAACTCACTTCAAAACCATCCCTATAGTCCAAGCAAATACCACTAAGAATACACAAAAATCAATGCACAAACCTACACCTTTTGCACTCTTTGGCTAAACCTTTCTCTTAGGACCTTAAGTCCAAATTTTAACATGTTTCTTTGTTGAAGTTATAACCTTAAAAGTCTGAAAACAAAGAAGAAATGAGGTAGAAAACTCTGAAAACAAAGAAGAAATGAGGTAGAAAACTTGGCCAAAGATATATCAAAAGGAAGGCAATGTTTAGGAAGGAATAATATTTAAAACTTTTGTTTATGGAATTCAAGTTGAACTCACATGTGACTAGCCTAGGGATATAGTTAAGGTGTAATTTTCAATATGAAAACCACACCCATTTGTCATGGTTTGAAGTAAGAAACAGTAGCCTAACACCACACACACATGTTTTAATACCCCAAAATTTCAACCCTAAATAACTTAAAATTGTAATAAAAGTCAACAATAATCTACAAGAGTTGACCATGTCAAAGAACTGGACAACATACTCCAAACATAGAGAAAAATAAGGTTTTTTGCTATAACAGTTTGAACTACTATGGTAACCACAAAAAAGACAATGAAAACAAGCAATGCACTAGCTACCACAATAATGGAATTTACTATCATAGTAGCCAATATAAAAAATACAAGATAAACCTTATGCACCCAAATTTGAACTAATTCAAGATGGACTTTTGACACTTAAATTTTTACCAACCCAAGAGCTATTGAAATGCCATGCAGAAGCTTGAGAGCAACCACATTGGAACCTCATTGGTCATGAATAGATGGACAAAGATCACACCATTTGATGAAAGAAAAATGAGTTCAAAAGATGGACATTTGCACACTTTCCATTTCCATGGAAGTGTAGGTGGCCAGCTTTTGGAAGCATTGGCACTCTTTCTAAGCCCGTACAAGAATCAATGAAAATTGAAGAACATGTTTTCTTGGATAGAAAACACCCACCTCGTTTGCATACTAAGAACCTACCCAAAGTCATATAGCACTCACCCATGAAAATGAGACCAAAAGAATAGAACTTTTCATTCTCTAGAGGTACAAAAACTTAGGGTGAACTTAAGATATGGGAAAGAGATGTTGTTGAATTTGGAGAAACTTGAAAAACCATCACACAGGTGTTTTGTAAGTATTTTTCAACCCTTCTTCATTTATATTTCCACATATACTGAAATGACACCAAGCTACGAACATGTGGTTCGTGATGGAACCTTATTATCCACTCATATTAGGGGACATTCATGGTAACCATGAACCATGCTCTACTAAGACCAAAACCTCATTTAATTGTGGCCTTCGCCATGTTCATAATACCTTAAGGATGTCACAAGTCCATGACCTATAGATGTGGAATCAAACTTGTAAAGTTGGGTGGTTGCACATCCAAGTCTAAGTCTTAGAGGCCTAGTGACCAACACAACTTGGGCTCCTTTTTTTATGCTAATAATATTTGTGTTAGATTTTGACCCTTGTACCTTCAAATGTAACCAATGTCTTCTTTGAAATGATATAAGAAGGATGGAAAATAGTAATCTTGTTTGGACCCCTTCCCTAGGCCAAAGGGCAGCTCGACCGGCACAGTGGCTCGACGAACTCACTCACTATGTCAAGTTCTCTCAACCATTGTTAAGCCCTGTTTCCAATCTCATACAGCAAATGATATTAGAATAATTGGAACACTTAAAAGCAAAAGTAAGCAACATACGAAAAGAGAAAATATTTTATTACATATCTGTCTTGTCCAAAATACATAGTTGACCATTTATACACAAACAAGGAGTGACCAACCTCTAAATCAAAAAGACAGAAAGGGAATAGAAATCGTTAGGGAGCTAGTCGATCACCACTTTAACACCCTAGCCCCCATGGTCCCGTGGGTTCCTTCGGGCCGCATCGGAGACGGCGCCCCCACTCAAACTAGGAAGCCGTCGTTGCATCATCCGCCAAAAACTGAAGCGCTACTGGATCCAATCTCACATTCTATCTCTTTCTATCTTTCAGGTAATAATAAAACCAATTTTTTTAAAATAAAATTCCAAATAAATAAAATGGATCAGTAATAGTTCAAATGAAAAGGGAAACATCAAGTTCAAATTTAAACAAATTAAAAATCTCTAAAATAAATCCAAAACATTTAATCACGTGTAAAATGCTTAGACCACAAAGAAAGAAAAGGGGCACATGCCCAGTTTCGATTTAATACAAAAATGAAATGAGCTGAAAGTAAATTTCAACCTAGTAAATCTATTAACTGAGCTCTGATACTAGCTTTGTAACAACCCGGCCCTCGGTTCATCCCGTGGGTTCCCTCAGGCCGCGCTAGAAGACGGTGCGCCCGCTCGACTAGGGAAGCCACCGTCGCATCGTCTGCCGAGAGCCGAAGTGCTACTGGATCCAATCTCACATTCTATCTCTTTCTATCTTTCAAGTAATAATAAAACAAATTTAAATAGACAAACAAAAAAAAATTAAAATAAACTTCCAAGTAAATAAGATGGATCAGTAACAGTTCAAATGAAAAGGGAAATATCAAGTTCAAATTTAAACAAATTAAAAATCTCTAAAATAAATTCAAAACATTTAATCATGTGTAAAATGGTTAGACCACAAAGAAGAAAAGGGGCATGCCCAGTTCGGATTTAATACAAAAATGAAATGCGTTGAAAGTAATAACAACCTCTCCAGTGAGGTTACGTCAAAAGTCGAAGTCGCCTAATGATAGCTAACTCGCACTATGTCAATTGTCACCTAAAATAGAAAAGTGAGGTCAGCTCGAGAGCCCAGTGGATCATACCGCACATCACTAACATTATTCAAATCAAAATACCAAACATGCAAACACTTTCATTACATTAAGGCATTTCAAACACTTTATTGTTTTTCACCGTAGTTAAGACCGAAAGGTGTGTGGCCTCGGTGTCCTCCTCGTGGTCCGGGAGCGAATCCGGAGGTATCGCCCGAGGGCCAGTTATCTTTTGGGACCCTGGCGGGGGCTTGAGGTCCGAAGTAACACCCAGCCCACTATTAGTCTAGTTGAGGACACCCACAATGACACCCTAAGGCGGGTCACTGCACCGGTACATGGTTCTTTTTGCCTTAAGTTAATCTTTTTTAGTTTCACAAACAAGGTTTTCAATCTACACCAGCATAACATGCACTAACCTATGCAATTAAAATCATATAAATCATTTAAGCAATCTATATCTCTAGAAAGCACATAACCGGATGTTATGATATCATGGCAATCAGTCCAATCAATAGTCACTTAATAATAAATTATAGCATGTTCCTAAATGTGTAATTAAAATAAGCAATCATCATGTTTAGGATTTAAAATTCAAATAATTATAGAGAGTGTAGTAATCACACCCACCTTAATTTTCTGGAGTCGCTCGCGCCTCCACGTCGCCTCCACTATTCTTGATCTGAAATTAAAATCAAGATAATTAATTAATTAATTTTCAAGTTCCTCCTATTCACCCAAAAATTCTTATTTCCACTTCAATTTAGATGGATTAATTTCAGTATTTAAAAATCTCTTAAAATTTCTTTTAGCTCTCAAATAAATATTTTCTACTTTTGTAGGACAGTTCTAATTTTTTTTGTATTTACATCGAGACTCCAATCATATTTCTTTTTATATTAGAATCATTTGTTCGTATTATATTAAATGTAACTCTATTATGAACAAAATAAAACTTCTCAATCTAGAATCTAACCTACTCTAGAAATATTAATTTACACACGAAATTATTTCAAAGCCTTCAAATCTAATTCTTGGCGCTCATTTTTAGGAATAATTTATTTCTACCAATATCAACTCAGGGATTTAAGATTTATAAGATTATATTCTCTCAAAAATATCAAAGTAAAGATTTTTAGCTCCTGAACTGTTACTCTGAAAATAGGAGTCAATATCAACTAAATAAATTTTCAAAAGCAGTTTATTCATATTCAGTTAAATCAATTCTTATTAAAATAAGGTTTCCTAAACTTTATTTCGTGTTCCAAAAATCACAGAATTAATAAACTTCCTAAACTTCACTTTGCGCACATAAAAAATCATAGAAATAATAATTTCCTAAACTTCACTTCACGTATCAAAAGTCACAAAAATACTAAATTTCCAGCTATCAAAATTTAGTAAAACTATACCTCTTCGTTGTGATCGATCTCTTTCGTTCCCTTTCGAAATTGTGATTCGATGTCCAAAATCTGTCTCATTCAACACACAAGCATCCACCATTAAAATACATTCAACCAAAAGTCAGAAAATCACGCTCTCATGGCTGAAAACGTGTTCACCAGATTTGAAGGGGTTTTGAGATGGTTTGTATGAGTTTGAAAATCCTAGATCTTGGCTGGAACGTTTTGAAGCAAGCTTTCGAAGATCCAGCGGTGGTTCGAAGTGGATCTGGCGTGACTGTTGCAAATCTGACGAGTGTGGAACGAGGTGGTGGCTGGTGTTTGTAGATCTGAGCTCAAATGAGGTGCAACGACGGCTGGTTTGCAGATCTGACAAGTTTTGGAAACAAGATGATGGTTTTCGTTGCAGGTTCATTCTTCCTCTTCATCGTGCAATCAGCAGCAGCTTTGACGTAGTAGCTAGCTGCGCACCATCACAGATTGCAAGCACACACAGCATGGACAGCAGCTCTTCTTCTTCCCTTCTTCGCACATGGACAAACGACAGTAGCAAAAATGGTGGGCAGTAGCAACACCACGGTGGACAGCAAGCAGCGGGAAGACGCACCAGCAGCTGCACAACCCAAATCACGTACAGCTTGATAGATCGTGGCTGGGTTTGCAAATCCGGCAAGATTTGCTTCAAATCCTGTGTGCGTGCAGTTGGTTTTCAATCCAAATCATACCAGAAACGTGAATGAAGGAATGTGTATTTTTGTTCCAAAAATCCTAAATCTCGATTTCGTTCTTCTTCTTGAAAATCTAGATTTGTTGTTTTTTTTTCTAAAATGTGAATGAGAAAAGAAAACAATGGCTCTTCTCTGTTTTCTTTTCTCTTTTTTTTATCTCAAACCCAAAAGAAATGTGAATGAAAACAAAATATGGATTTTTGTTTGTTTGATTCCAGATCCCAACTCTAGATTTTTTTTTTTATTCCTCCTCTAGGACTTGAGAAAAATGGGAGTGAGCTCTTCTTTTTTTTTTTTTGTATGCTTTGTTGTGTGCCCTAAACATGGAACAATTGTCTTATATATAAGCATACATGTGTTTATTTCACTCGCCTTACATAAATTTGGGTTATTACAACCACGCCTTTCCCTTTATCAGCCACTAAAGAACCTGAAATAGTGGTAGAGTAGAGAGCCTAAAATCAACGTGGCTCAGTGAGTAGTAAAATCAGCATATTACATAACCAACATCCAAAACAGTGCATGTATGCATGTACAATAACCAAATAGTTCTCAAAAGCGTAGCATAATATAAAAGTAGTTATAGAATAGCATTTGAAATACATGAAAGTTAAAAACTTATGTATGAACTAGGGTTTCAATCATCAAATCTAATGCTATGGTCATCGCTCGAGTGGGTCATAGGTCAGACGTACCGGCCACTCAAGTGGGTCGTAGGCTAAGCATATTTCTTGAATACCCTAACCCCGTGCACAGTCCTCAAGTGTCGTCACTCGAGCAGGTTGGAAGCTAGGTGTATTGATCATATGTCCAACCCCGCGTTCGGACCTCGAACCTATGGTCTCACTATCGATGCACATCTATATATATTAGTAAACCAGTTGATGCATTCAAATCCCATTAAACCATTCAATCAATATCATTTCAAACATATTTTATGCAAAGAATATAAGTTAAAGTAATGTCTGAATCAAACTACTCACCTCAGGTCTCGCATACTGATGTCCTGTCGACAGTTAGCCTGGTCTCACGGTACTCACCTGAATCTACATTAATTAAATTCAATCTTAGTTCTTTCCATACTATATCTTAATTTCTAATCTCACTGTCCCTGCTTGGTTTCGATCTACCCAAATCGTCTCAGTCGATGGGTCAAACCTAGTCAACTTTAGTCAACGTGGTCAACCTAGTCACTCTTGGTCAATTTGTGTCCAAATTGGGTCAAAATAGGTCAATTAGGTCAAAATTGGATCATTTGGGTCAAAATCTCCAAATTCCACACTTAGCCCAAATTTGAGCTCCTTGCTCTCATGCGCAGCGAATTTGCCGATTTTTTTGCAATCAATCTGTAAGTCAGATTTGTGCGAAAATTTTTAGATTTCATCTAGACTGCCTAAGACTTCACCATAGTTTTAATTTCTCATTTTTGGATACCATTTACTAAGGTTTCTAAGTGCATTAACAGTGACTATGAAATCACGTATTCCCTGTGATAGGCAGTCACGTAGTAAATTGGTTGACCTACTTCTCAAATTTAGAATGGCCTGAAATTTTGTATACATACTATTGACATGCCCAATGATCTCTCCACCAAATTTCAGCTTAAATTGCCTACATTGTTCAGTCAACTAGTCTCCTACTTTTCTGTTATTTAACAAATTGTTCAAAACTTCATTTCCTATGGTTTTTCAAGTGCCTATACATATCTATTGCCAATTTGAGGCCTTGTCATACGTATTTTGCATGACTCAGAATCTATAATATTGGTAATTCAACTCTCATCTTAGAACAGTAAGCAATCATGGCCATAAGCATTTCTAAATCCACCCTACAACATGGCACCTATCAACTATTTAAGAATTTTTTTAAGCACCAAAAATTAGCATGTAAGTAGGCATTTTGGCATGAACATAAAATAGTGCACCCAGAGGCTTAGGAATTGGGGTTTATATCTTTGTGTAGCATCTGGTATGAGGTTTAAAATGTCTCAAATTTCAGTCCAAACGGACATCCCTAGCCTCTTCAAACGATGCTTCAAAAACACTTTTCAAAACTGTTTCCTGCATCAATTGTTGAAACAATTGTTCAAACAGTCAAATTCATCACTTTACAAAATGTGATTAGGATCTCAGATTCTAATTTCTATCACTTGGACATTGAAATACATGTAATAAGGAATAAGAGAAGGGGTTTTACCTTAAGAACGAACCTGAAATGGTTTAGGAATCGACACTCCAAAGATCAAACCCACACAATTTTCTCTATTTTTTGGGTTCCCCACAGTGTTGAGTAGTACTGTTCTTGGCCATTTCAGCTTCAAACAACTCTGGGATTCGACCAACTGCTTGTGGAACAATGTAGAGGGTGGCAAGGGCTTTCCAAAAAGCCCTAGATCACTCAAAATGGAGATCAAATGAAAGAGATACAAGCTCTGGAAGATATGTGAAAATATTTGGAAAATCTAGAATTTCTTGCTCAAAGGGAGTTTTTTGTTGCATGTACCAAAAGCGGTTAGCGGTGACCATTGAATAAGTCTCTTCAGCTTGAGTTGGGTTAAAAGCACAGAATATATTTGCACCGTCACCATCTTCGAATAGGGTTGCCACGTGGCACATGAGTTACCATGCAAGATGACTAGTTGACAACCTACATTGGCCAACTCAAGGGGTGGGATTTGATTGCAATACTATGGGTTCAAAACCATGGATTTCCATGGTTTCTCGTTGAAAAATTGCCCAAAAATTTAGGAAATTCGGCCAAAAATCACGAAATTTGCTCAAAAGGAAGGGGGTTTGTTTTTTGGGCATGTGGGCCACCCAGGCAAATGGGTTGACCCACATGCCATGGGCCAATTTCGCACGGGCTTCAGTGGGGCCTGAAATGGGCCTGTGGTCCAACCGAGTTTTCAGCCCGTGCACTGAAAAC
>JAJIYU010021171.1:0-10143 GCA_030144865.1 Tinospora cordifolia | reverse complement strand
GTATATAAAAAAATTTACATAATTGAATAAAAATGTAGTATGCTTATATTTATCTAAAATAAATATAACATTATATAAGTATTAATTTATAATTACATAAATAATTATTTGAAAATAAAAATATGAAATAAATATAGATAAAAATGTATAAAATGAAGAAAAAATGTAGATTATTAAATTGTTGGCATTAAAAATATTAAAGAAATATAAAATAATATAAAATAATTATAATTTTAAAGAAATAGAAAGGGAAAGATATTAGCAAGTCAATAAAATAGAAGGACATGTGTAACAAACCATGTTTACATCAATTAAAAAGTGTATAATTAGCAAATTTCGAATAATAGCAACCTTAGAAAACAATTTTGGTAATTAGCAAATTGATCGCGAATCGTTGTTGCACTCGAGGTTGATCCAAGCGTCCAAATCAAAGCCACACGAATGAAGATTCGCATACCGCGATTAAGGTTCATCCGATGGTCCAGATCTGAGGCGCTTTGTTGATCGGGAATTGATGATGCGCTGGAGGATGATCTGGCAATCTACAACGATTTCGTGAATCACGATCGTGATCTAAGTGCCACGATCGAGGTTCATCAATGGTCCATATTAATGCTCCGATTTAAAACTGAGAAAATCACGAAAAAAATCTGAAATAAAATTCCTAAAATTCAAAAATTTTGCTTCTAAACTTCCTAAACACACTTGCTATTTTTCAATACTTGGGAGGCACGAAAATTTGAATAATTGGCAAGTTTTTTACAAGAAGAACACCAAAAACTTACCATTCTATGCCATTTTAAACTCTATATAAAGGACCCCTAGTGCTCTTATTGTTTTCATTCCAAATCAAGAGCATACTAGTCTCTCTTGACTCTCTCTAGCCTTCTTCTTGGCACTCCCCTCAGTTCTTGAGTAATCTTGAGCTGTTCTTGAGTATTCTTGAGTGTTTGGAAGCTTTGAAGTAATGAAACTCTGCTAGATTTCAGAAGTGTGCAGAAGAGACTAATTTAAGGTGGAAGTGATTTCTAACTTTTACTTCTTTATTTTAATTTGAATAAGTCTTGCATGTGTGATGATGTTTTGAAGTTGAATGATTGAATATATGTTTTAAATATACATGCTTTATTTATTTGATGTACCATGAATATACATGTTACACATGTTTAGAAATCAAGAATAATGATGCATGATTTGCATGAATTGTGCCATAAATAAATATTTAATGATTCATGTTGTGTATATATTATATCAATGGTTTAATCAGACATTGTGTGTTTTATCACTAAGGAAAGATTAAATAATGATCCTCACCACGTACTGACGCGATGATGGACTGCATAGTGTCATCGTGTGTGTTCCACCCCCAATTCGGCTTGTCGGCTTACCTTTGATGATTTTGAACTAGGTTTCCAAGAGTGATCCCACTATATAGATATTGAGGTTTGAGTTTCCAATAGTGATTCTCTCTCCCAACAACGTGGAACATAGAAATTAAACTCTTTCGGTCTTAATGTCAACCATAAACAAGAAATTTGTTTGAATCACCTAATGTACAAAAATTTTTGATATGTTTGGTTTGTTTGAATTGAAATAATGATTTAAATGTTAGAAAGATCCACTGGGCTATGTGCTCACACCTTTCTTCTATTTTTCAGGTAATTAAATTACATGAAGATCATGAATATTAGTTAGGTTCTTTTTTTAAGTTTCTAATTTATATGTAAGGGCATGTTGCCCAAGTTTTGAATCTTCCACTGTGATAATTTTTCTTCAAGATCAAATTATGTACTCAATTTTATTTAATTAATTGAGTTTATGAATTTCATTCATCTCTAGTATTATTGCCTTATTAAATTCTTAAATTTAAGTGATGTACTGTCAAATAAAGTTAAGGCATGAAATGAGTGAAATAGAAAGTCAAGTGTGTGTCACTTGCAAAGTAACATCGGCCCGACCCGCCTTGTGGTAAAGTCAAATATTGAAAGCCTCGAGGGTTGGGGTGTTACATTTACAAGTACACAACTTGCATCTCAATTCCTTTATTCTAACACCTATTGAAATACTCATAAATATACTTCCATTGAGTTTAATTTTCAACAAGATAATACAAGTGAATAAAGAAAAACTTCAAACTCTTTTTTTTATTGAAAATAAATAAAAAACACATTATTGAATTAATATAATCAAAAGAAAGAATACATAACTTTAAAATTTAAAACAAAAATTCAGCAGAAGTCTTTATTCAAAATTTGGGCAATATGCGTTTACATAAAAACTTTCTAAAAATATACTTTCTAATTCCTTAGCAAGTTTGATCATCTATTTTAAATTCCTAAAAAATAAAAGGAAAGGGTGAGCAAATAGACTAGTAGATCATTCATTAAACAACTAAGTTACTATTTCAAATCAATAGCACATCCAAATTCAAACACTTTCATGCATTAAGTAATTCAAGCAACTTTTTGGTTGTAGTTGATGTTAAGACTGAAAGGGGTTCTATTCCCTTGATGTTCTTAATTTAGATTCTCCTCTTTAGGATGGAAAGACATTTCTTTGTCACCTTTCAATAGATGCCACAAACCAAATATCCCTTACTTGCGCAGTGCAACCACACTCTCCAAGCATGTGTTAAGAACACCCATAGCAACCATATGGGTCACTATAACAATATGTGGTTCTTATATTCGATTTCTTATATTTAAGAATCACATAATCATAAAAGAAATTCAAAATGTAAATATCAGAATTTTAAACAACCAAGAAAGTATGAAAACATTATTTAACATCCTTGAAACATTGAATTAAATCTTAAACATGGTAAGAATAACATGCTCTCAAGAGTGATTAAAAGATAAAAACATGCTAAACTAAGGTTAAAATATGATTAAACATGCTGAAACTAAAATAAAACATGCTGAAAACTAGAATTCAAATAAGCATAAACATGATAGAAATTTGAAAGAGCAAAGTAGACGTTCAAGAAATTCCCTCCACCTTAATCCAAGTTTCTTGTTGAATCTAGTAGAAGTTCCCCTTATCTACCACTTTCAGAACTTCAAGAACTTCTGATCACCAATAAACTACTTCAAAAACTCTCTAAAACACTAAAATAACTTCTCACATAAGAAAGAAAAGAGAGTAAGAAGAGGTGCCAGGAAAAGGGCAAGAACAATCAAAGAGGGAAGCGTCAACTGTCACACCCCGGCCCTCGCGCCAGGGCCTTCGCAGCTCTACCATCGAGCATCGTCCGGCATCACAGCTAGGCACATGTGCCCGCCGGAGCGCCGGGATGTGCGACTTTGTTCGTTCTCCATTTCTGTTCTGTTTAAGTCAAATAACTTTCAATATGTTTTCAAATAACATTCAAAATTATATCATCGGAATTTCATAAGAAAAATACAAAAAATCAAAGTACTTGCGGAAGCTTTCAAATCTCAAAACATTCGTCTAAAATCATTGAATGCATCACTATTCATTCATAATATTTCAAACTATGAAATATCTGTTCAATATATACCTAAATAAAAGAATATGCTCACTGGCCAAAGTTTCAAATAGTGATTGGTAATATAAATAGTTCTATTTACACAAAATGATAACTAACTAGGCAACATGCCCATGTTTAAAATAAATAATAACTGAAATAGAGTTAAAATCAAAACATCTCTTTGAAAATTCTCCACCAGTCTCTGGGTCGGTCATCCTCACTAAGCGCCAGGCCCATGAGTACCTGAAAAATAAAAATGGGGTGAGCTCGAAAGCCTAGTGGATCTCTCCTATACATCACTAGCATTATACAGACCAGCATACAAAACATGCATACGGTTTCATTACATTAGGGCGTTTCAATCACTTAATTGGTTATTTCGGTCAATCCATCTGAACACTGTCAGGAATTAACCAAAAGAGTGAACCACCCTTGGTATTCTACTTGTGGTCCTGGACACAACCAGGCGCAACATCTTTATCAAATAGAAGTCTACTTCTGAGACCATGATCCATGAAGATATGGAAATCATATAGAAACTACTATGATCTACCAAATCCGAGGATCACACAGCCACTCGTAGTTTGGCCCGGTTTGGGAATACCCACGATGACGCCTTGACTACACCCTAATCATAATCTAAGTGATGCACCAGTGGACCGTCCATCGCCTTGGTACGTGGAGTTATTAATAAACCATTAATCTTCTTTAGTTTTCCAAAAAAGATTTTCAAACCATACAACATAACATGTACTAACCTATGCAACTTGATCATATAATTCATTCAATAGACATTTAAGTAATCCATAACTCTAGAAAGCACATAACCAAAAATTATGATGTCATGGCAACCATTCCAATCAGTTCACACATTCCTAGCATGATACTAAGTACAAGAATGTAATCAATCATCACATTTCATATCCTAAGTTCGCATAATACTAATGAGTGAGGAAGAGATAGTCAACCCCACGTGTACATGCCGGAATACTGCTGGATCGTCGCTCCTCGCACAGTAGTCCAATACTATCAATCTGCATCATTAGACGGTAGTGATACGTTACTATGGGATTTTAATACTCATTTAACCTAACCTTATGGGTCCAGTATCATTCAATGCTTCAGAGTGTACACAAAACACTCTAAAAACACTATTCGTGTCCATCGATCACGGTCGATCCTATGTGGACCACGGTCTACACACAATTTCTCACCCAATAGTGGGATTTTGCATGTGTACGCCATACTTGTGATTCTCATTCCAATTTAACACTTAAATTTAGTGTATTGGACACCCAACAATCATTCAAACACATAAACCAGCTAAGGATTGGTGCTTACATTGTTTCTTCACTGAAACCCCTTAATCAAGCCTTAAAAACGAAATCTTGTTTCAATTTGTTCAACCCCTTCAATTCAACAACCAAATAACCATCATAAATCATCCACACTAGTGTCCAAACACACACACAAGGAAAGGGAAAAGAGCTCACCACGTTTGGCTTTGGTTTCTAGCCACTATACCCTCAACACAAAGCTCTCAAACAGATCTCCATCCTTTTGATTTACTAACCATTGATAATTACTTTAGATGAGATCAAATATTAAGGGAAACTCAAATGAAATCAGGAAACTCACCTTCAAATCACCCTTGAGCGTCTCCTCCAAACCCCAAGCTATTTTAGTGAGATCGCGTAATGACTGCGGTCGACACTTCACGGACCGCGGCCGGCACTTTACGGACCACGGTCGGCACTTTACGGACCACAGTTAGCACTTTATGGACCACGGTCAGTACTTAACGGACCGTGGTTGGCACTTTATGGACCACGGTCAGTACTTAACGGACCATGGTTGGCACTTTATGGACCTCGGTCAGCACTTTACGGACCGCGATCACCCATGTGACCCATTTTTTTTTTGCATTTTTCATCTGATGAGCACGGTCACTGATGACCTCGGTCGCCAATGACCGTGGCCACCAATGACCTAGGTCGCCAGTACACAAATTTTTTTTCTCAACAGTTTCTCCAAGATTATACATGATACTATTTTTTTTTGTTATCAAACATTAATACAAGCATTTAAAACATTGTTTCACATATTTTTACATTTGTTTCATAATTTTTAAAAATCAATTTTCAATTTGTATGCATTTAAAAACTTAGGGTATTACATCAACTCTTTGCTTTGAGATGAGATGAATGCAAGAAAAAGGGAGTATTTATAGGTGTTCATGAGCACAAGCAGACGGTTGTGCATGCTCACACTAGGAAACATTTCCATTCCTCCATGGGGACATTTTGAATGCATAGACTGAGTGTGCACACGATTTAGAATGTGGGCTGATTTGGTTAGTGTGACACAAGATATAAGATTTATTTGATTTCCTATTTATGTGTGAACACAAAAGGGATTTAGAATACTTACTATTCTTCATTTGGAAGTTAATATAGGTGTGATATTGTGAGCAAGGCAACTTTCCAATATATTTTCGTAATTGATTCCTTTTCTTATGCACGCAAAATCAACAAGATTTGACAATCTTCTATTTTGAATTAGAAACTTCTAATCTTGTTCCTAAGGTGTTTAGAAACATTTTTTAGCAACTTCCATTATTGGATTAGAAACTTTTAATCTTGTTCCTTAGGTGTTCAGAAACATTTTTTAACAACTTCTAATTTGAATTATTTGGGATGTTTTTGGTATGTAGAACATGGTGTATGTGATCACATCATAGTGCACATGGAATCATTTATTCATGGTTTCTCAATACTAAGTGGGACATCTCATAGGGGTGGCATACTTGTTCATTTTTATGGCACATGGGATCATTCTACATGAACTCAAATAAAGGAAATGTCCCATGGAACTTAGGGTAGGGTGAGGGTACACATGATCATGGTGTTCCACCCATGTGACTTGCACATGCTTGGGGTGGCTAAGATTTCATGGGTTCACAAAAATCAAATAAAAATTAATATCTCCTTATTTAAAAGGAATTATGATTTATAACCTATAATTTTGGAATCAAAAGAACCTAATGCAAATTTTAAGTTATGGTTTGGCCCAAGATGATTTTTTCTCAAAAACATTCCTTATTTAAGACCCACTTAGGTAATTAGGCAAATAAAAATTTAAATCTTGGTCAATTGTTCTGAGTTTTGGATATGTCATTCATTTTATTATTTCAAGTCCTTCCATTTTGTTTCGTGTCATTTTGATTCATTGAAGTACCCTAAATGCCAATTCTTTCTAATTTGGAACCCCTGAAGGAGGTTTGGCAAATGAAAATCCTAATCTTGACCAATTGTTCTAATTTTTGGATATGTTGTTTAATTAGTTGCTTCATGTCACCTTACATCATTTCAGGCTGTTTTGGGTCCACAAGGGTTACTAAATGAGAGTTTTGGAACTTGCTAAATTTAGCCCTAAAATGAACTATGTTTCATTTTTGTGCCCAAATTCCACTGAATTGATAATAAATTTTATTTAATTGAATACAAAGAATTGATGGTATTATAACTTACCCTCAGAAAAATCTCGTCCTCGAAATTTGTACATAACTAAGGATTTCTAGTGGATAGGTGTGGATACTTGGTCTTCATTTCACTTTCGAGTTTTCAGGTAGCTTCTTCTACCCCGTGATGTTTCCATAGCAGCTTCATTAGCGGGAAATCCTTCATTCGTAGACTCTATACTTTATGCTCAAGGATTTTGACTGGTGTTTCTTCATAAGTAACATCGTCTTGAAATTTTATTTCCCCCCAGTGGATGATGTTAGAGCGGTTAGGTTTGTATTTCTCAACATGGATACATGGAACACGTTATGAGCTAATGTTATTTGGTTTGGTAGGTCCAACTCATAAAAACATTCTTTGATTCTTCTAAGTATTTCAAAGGGTCCAACAAACCTTAGGGATAACTTCCCTTTGAATCTGAACCTCTCTTTGAATTTGAACCTCAGAGATAACTTCCCTTTTAACGACTAATTTTCAAAAATACCTTGTCCCAAACTTGGACCTCTAGTGGTCTTCTCCTCTTGTCAACATAGCTTTTCTGACTACTTTGTGCTGCAATCAACCTCCTCTGTATTAACATGACTTGGTTATTCATTTCTTCCACCAAATCTGGTCTAGTTAATACATGGTCTTCGAGGTTATGATGCCTCCACAGGACTTTGACTAGAGGTATGTCCTTTGTCCTTAGACTCTGCACCTTACGATCAAGAATTCTAATGGCTGGCTCCTTGTACGTGGCATTTTCCCGAAGTACTACATCCTCCCACTGTATAACATGAGAAGGGTCTGGATTAAACTTCTGAAGCATCGATATATGGAACACATTATGTATTGAGGACAATCTATTTGGCAAATCCAGCTCATAAGCGCATGCACCAACCTGTCTAATGATCTCAAACAGACCAATGTACTGTGGTGCTAGCTTCCCCTTCACTCCAAACTATCGGATCCCTTTCTGTGGACGAACTCTCAAGAATACTCGATGACTTGGCTGGAACTCTAGGGGTTTCTTTCTCCTATCAGCATAGCTCTTCTGTTAGCTTTGTGCTGTAGCTAGTCTCTTCTGGATTTGCTTCACCTATTGGTTCATTTCCTTAATCAACTCGGGTCCAGTGAATACCTGATCCTCAAAATCTGCCCAACAAGATGGCGATCTACAGGGTCTGCTGTAGAGCGCCTCATATGGAGCCATCCTGATGTTTGTTTGATAGCTATTATTATAGGCAAACTCAACTAGATGTAAATGCTTGCTCCAATTACCTTTGAAATCCATGGCACATGCACTCAACATATCTTCTAGTATTTGTATGACCCTCTATAACTGCCCATCTATTTGTGGATGAAAGGCTGTATTCATGGTGAGTCTGCTCCCCAATTCTTTCTATAAGCTCTGCCATAATTGAGATGTAAATCTGGAATATCTGTCTGACACTATCATCATGGGGACGCCATGAAGCCGCACAATCTCTTTAACATAAAGCTCACCCAGTCTACTCACTGTATCAGTAGATCGAATAGGCAAAAAATGTGCCACCTTAGTTAATGGATCTACAATGACCCACATGGTGTCTTCCCCCTTGTGACTTCTCAGTAGGCCACTAACAAAATCCATTGCAATATTATCCCACTTCCCTTCTGGGATCGGAAGTGGCTGCAATAGTCTTGACGGTTTTCTGTGTTCGGCCTTTACTTGCTGACAAATCAGACACGGGAGACATACTTAGCTATGTCTCTCTTCATCCCTCGCCACCAGAAAGTTGTCTTCAGATTCTGATACATTTTGTCACCACCTGGATGCATAGTATACTTCGTCTGGTGTGCCTCATCTAGTATGGTTCCTTTTATCTATCCAGAACTTGTCACACAGATTCTATTCCCCAATCTGAGTGCACCCTCTACATCAAGCCTGAAGTTTGTATGCTTGCCCTGTTTGACTCCCTTAATCAAATCCATAATCTAATTATCAGTTTTCTGCTCATCTCTGACCTAGCGTAAGATATCTGGCTGGCAAGTAACTATATACAGATATGCTTGTCTCTCATCAGTGTCTATACCCAAATTATAATAACTAATCAGCTGATACATCTGTCCCACTTCTTCATCCTTCTTGCTGGATTTTCTGCTAAGAGCATCGACAACAACATTCACCTTGCCAGGATGATAGTGGAACTGAAAGTCATAATCATTGAGGAACTCAATCCATCTCCTCCGTCGAAGATTCAGTTCCTTCTGGGTATATATGTACTTGAGGCTCTTATGGTCTGAATAGAGATCAAAACTCTCACCATAGAGATAATGCCTCCAAATCTTAAGTGCAAACACGATCGCTACAAGCTCCAGATCGTGTGTGAGGTAATTCTGCTCATGTGGCTTAAACTGCCTTGAAGCATAAGCCACTGCCTGTCCCTGCTGCATCAGTACTGCACCCAGACCGCTATGCGATGCATCAGTACATAGGGTGTATTTTGTACCAGGAGTAGGTGTGATCAGTACTGGTGTTGTAGTCAACCGCTTCTTCAACTCCTGGAACGACTTCTCACATTGATCATTCCAAATAAATTTCTCATCCTTTCCGGTTAACTTTGGGATTGGACCCGCTAATTTGGAGAAATCTTTTATGAATCTAAGATAATATCTAGCCAACCCAAGGAAACTTCTGATCTCTGTGACTGTTGTGGGTTGCTTCCAATCAGATACTGTCTGTACTTTTTCCCGGTCTACTGCCATACCCTCTGCTGAGACAATGTGGCCAAGGAACTTGACCTGCTTCATCCAGAGCTCGCACTTGCTAAATTTTGCATACAACTCATTCTTCATCAAGGTCTCCAAAACAATATGCAAATGTTGTGCGTGCTCAGCCTCTGAACGGGAATATATCAGAATGTCATTAAGAAATACTACAAAAAACTGATCAAGGGACTGGCTAAAAGCTCTGTTCATCAGATCCATGAATGTGGCTGGAGCATTAGTGTTAGCAATCCCGCAAGTGTACGGGATCGCAGTAGTAATAACCGGTGAGATCGGATATCGTCCTCAGGGAACGTATAAAAATCAACTATCTAAAAGCCCAATTTACTATCAATTTAAACTTTATTAAAGCTACAGATTCGATTGATTAAGAATTAGAATTAA
>JAJIYU010021170.1:0-10131 GCA_030144865.1 Tinospora cordifolia | reverse complement strand
AGACAGGTTATAATGCAAAATACACAGTTTGCTTTAATGATAGACACTTGTAATTATTTTTATTTTTATGATTATAGGGCACCTCCGTTACTTTAATTGATTGCTAGATGACTTGAAGGAACTGTAATCTTGTTTAATTAATAATTAATTAATTATTAAATAATGCAACTTATTTTATATGGTCAGTATAGGCATTTGATGCATGCACACAAAACTTCCAAATGAATAACCTCAAGGTCCATAATTCAAAAAAATGAAAGTTTTTTCTCTGGTTCTCCGTGCGATGATTTTTGACTCCTTCCTACATGCTTCATTTGACTTAGTATGTAATTACCTACGGATTCGATTCTTATTTTCTAATTAATTTTTTATTTAATATACAGTATATATGCATGTATGATTATATATATATATATATATTTATTTATTTATTTATTTTATTTTTTATTTCTCTGAAGATGAGGAAAATTTTAAATTGATATATAAATGATATTATGGTGCGCTTGAATTGTTTAGAACTTTCAATTATAGATAATATTTTAGAAAAACTGATTAATAAGAATCTTAAGATATAGAATGATATATTTTCTGATTACATGTTAGCATTTTAGACAACTTTCTAAAAATTTACTATATGATTTAGTAATTGCGTATTAATGCCAATATAGACCATGGTGAAAGACTGGTAGGATTATATATATATAAGTAAAAATGTTTTGACCATAATAATTTATTTTTCTAAATACTTTTATTTTTTTATTTTTTATAAATCTTATGTCAAGTGAATCTGATTACTGTGCTGTATGTTGTAACGCAACAATTAACAATATATTTTTTCCATCTATTCAAGATTGCTTGGTCATTTTCTAAAAATAAGTTGTTTTTGAAAAATTTATAAAATTCAATAATAAGATTACATTTAAAAATTAATCAATATATATTATTAATATATTTTATATTGATTGAACAAAGCCCTCATCATGATTGCACATCAAAGCAGCTTTGTTATTTAATTACCACATAAAAAAGCCATTTATGACGACATGACTGGCATGTATTTAATGACAATAACAAACAAAGCAAGAAGGTTTCAAAAAAACAAAGGGGGTGTTTACAATTAAGATAATTATAAAGGGATAATTATGTAATAAATTATGTTTATAGAGGGAAAGGGCAAAAAAAAAAATGAAGGCTAAAAATATACTTAAAAAATAGCAAAGGAGAAGAAGAACAAAGAAGAAAGAAAAGAAGCTGAAGAGAGAGGAGAAGAAGAATAAGGGATTTTCGCCGGAAAAAAGATTTCTTCTTCTGCAAGGCGGACGGTCCGGTTACCGGCGATCGGAGCGCTGCTGCTAGTGTTTCCTCTGAAACAAAAACTGAAAATCAGAGAAGAAAATACCGACGCCAATTTATACATTTTTTTTTTGTTTGTTTTCGGTGGAGGAAGAAAGCAATTTAGGTTGGATAGAGTTAGAAAAGGGAAGCATTTTCTGGAAAACGGCGAATCCGGGGGTAAAGATTGAATCTTGATAGGGGATGGGACGCAGTGCCTAATTTTTGTTGTGAAGATTTGGGGGTTCTTGGTGGTCGGAGGAGAGGGGGAAGAGATCGAGGGGAATGTTAGGCTTGTGGTATCATATGTTACAACAACTGCAACAATGACCCAAAAAGACCATTAAATAGAAAATAGGGGCAAAAAATTTGTTGTACAATACAACATGAAGTTAACGAATTTGTATTTAATAAAAATAAATTTATATTAAAACGGGTCAAATACTATTAAATACAACTAAATTTTGATAATAAATATGTTAATCTAATAAATTTTAAAATAATAAGTTTAACACGATTATAGATAAATTATAAATATATTAATTTAAAATTAATATATTTATTAATTTATTGATAATATAATTTTTTTTATTATTTTTTAAAATATAATTAAAAAAATTAAATTATTTTTAATACATTTTATATTTTAATTAATATTTTTTAAAAACTTATTTTAAAATTTAATTATCAAAAATTAAATATGTCATATACAAATGTACGATTATAAACAAGGTTACAACATGATCAATTTACAATACGATTTGTTTATTATACGACCCCTTTACGATACTACTCATTTACGACACAACTCGTTTATGACATCATGATATGAATTGTCACCTTAATAAAAAAGTTCTAAAATAAAAAATATTCTATCTACACAACTAAAACACCTATTCTAATAACATTCCTATCAAATTCTAACAAATAAAATATTTATCAACTAAAAACTCCATATGAGTGTAATGTACTCTTAATTATTCAAAAAATTACAACAAAGGAAAATACTTCTCAAGGGACTAATCTTTTCAATTATCATACTTCTTTTCGACATTATACTTTATAGTTGTTTGATTGCCGAACTTATATATCCTCTATATTACAAATTTTATATTCCAAGCTTGTCACCATTGTTTGTATATTTATAAAACTGAAACATGCCTATGTGATGGTTCCAATGACAAACATTGATTTCCAATTTTTATACTTCAAAGACATGGTGATATTTGGATATAACTTTTACATTTACAACTAGTTTGAAACTTTGTTGTGCACAATTGTAGTTTGATGAATGAGAATTTTGATTTAATCCATTATCTACAAGTTTTATTAATTTTAGTTATTTATTTTAATTAATGAATTGCAAATAAGACAAATAGTAAGAAATAAATAATTTTATTAGTAAATTTTAATTTTAGATTATACACTATAATAATTAATAGCAAATATAAGACTTGTGCTCATAAATTTAGTTATAGTAAAAAGTGTTTTCATGATTAATGCATTTTACTTTTAAGGTTTTACTTACAAATCAAGTTTCATGAGTAAACAAAACTTTAGACTGTTTTACTTACAAATTGAAATTGCAACTAAAAATCAATTTTTTTTTTTTTTTGAAATGGACGTATAAGATATTAACTTTTAATTTCAAATCAAAGTAGATGGTAAAAGTCCTGTTTTTTTTTTTTTCAATAGTGATGTAAAAAATTGAAATAATATTTTTTGTGAAAACTAAGATCTTCCCAATTATTAAATAAATAATTGATGCAAATCTTGTGGTATACTACTACTCTTTCAATAGATCTTCAATTTCTTGGGAGGGAAATTGAAACGAAAAAGCTATTAAACGATGATTTTAGCTTATTAAAGCTATCAACATATTGTTTTAGCTCGACGAAAATATACTTCTACGTATGATTAATTTTATTGGTTAACAATATTTTCAACTCAAAAGTAGAATCTTGATGCTTTTTTTTTTTTTTTTTTGAGCTATTACTCATATAAGATGATGGAAAGCATAATGAACCAAAAGCTTGCAATAACTACATGTCAAGCCCATATAAATGCTAAAATGATTGTTTTGTACGTATTATGACAACATCATTTCTTGTCAATAAATATGAAATCTCTCCAAGCTTGTATGTTACATAGGCTTAAAACTTCACTTGTTATCCAATGGTTCGCTTGCTTCTTATAAGTACTGATAATTGAATTGGGGACTCATAGGGTTTCATGTTCCCTTTAAGTTGTTAGATGCACCCAAGGCTCCAAAGACCCAATCATCCTTTTGGTTACAAAGATAATTGTTTTTAGGAAAAAAATACAATTTTATACAAAAAAAAAGAAATAATTACAAAAATACCATCATTTTCGTTCTATACAAATATTAAAAACTTAATAGCAAAACTACTGAAAACTATTGATTAACAACTATTAATATAACATTAATATACGGTAGGTATAACATTGATATAATATTTAGTTTATAAATAATAGTATAACATTTGTATACAGTTCGTATAACATTTGTGTACAGTATTGTAAAACCTATTAATTAACAACTATTAATATACCAAAAGTTGGTATACAATTAGAATAACATTAACATAATATTTAACTTATAAAAATGGGATACAATTGGTATAAAAATAGGATACAATCTTTAAAAATGGTATACAATGATATACACTTCTCTAAAATGAGATACAATGGTATATAATTAATACAAAAATGGGATAAAATGCATACAATCTCTAACAATGATATACAATGATATAGAATCTCTAAATATCTCAAAAACCATTGGTATGCAATAGTATACAATCTCTAAAAATGGTATACAATATCTAAAAATTGTACATTGCTGCTTCTTGTTCTTTGTTGCATACCACCTCTTTGTTGTCTAAGAACATAAAGGTCGCCACCATCGCTGTAATCAGCACAAAGCCTCACATCTACTAGACAAGAAAAACAAGAGAGAGAAGCCGTTGGGTTATCACTATCGTGTTCTTTGTTGCTTCAGAGAGTGATTGAAAATGCATGCTAAGCATTTGTCTGGTCAGTGATCGAGGTATAGATATCGTATCGAGAGACTTGAAATCTACCAGATGTTGACTGGCCCATCCAGGGTGATCGGAGATCGATGGCGATCAGAGCGAGAGCGACACATGAGGATGAAAGGGAATAGAGAGCCGATGATCAAATCGGTGAACAACATCTGCGATGGCCGATCGACGATCGACAAAGCAAAACGCAGCAAAATCTTCTCCTACATCGTGCGCCCCACCCATTTGCTTAGCAACGGGGTGATCAAAGACCAATAACAACGAACACGCAGATTTGAATCGTGAACAGAAAGGGGTAGTGGCAGTGGCGTGCAAACCAGCAGATGCAAAATCGTAGACGATTAGGATGCGCAACAACAGAAAGGGAGTAGTAGCAGTGGCTGGTGACCTGCAAAATGCATCGAACATAGTTGCAAGTAGCAACAACTATTGCAGATGGCAAGGCACACCAACAACAGAGATGTAGCAATGAGACAAGAAGAAGGCAACAATGAACAATAACAGGCAGATCTATAAAATGACGAGTAGTAGAGATGGTTTAGATCGCAGCAGCGGCAACAAAACATGGCAAAGTCGGCAATGATTTTAGCAACAAAGTAGAGGAAGGGGCAACGATTGCAGCAAGCGGCTACAAGAAATGCA
Source organism: Tinospora cordifolia (assembly GCA_030144865.1). NCBI lineage: Eukaryota > Viridiplantae > Streptophyta > Magnoliopsida > Ranunculales > Menispermaceae > Tinospora > Tinospora cordifolia. The sequence goes on along the minus strand of JAJIYU010021170.1, from coordinate 5,092 downwards.
GTAGCGCAAAATAACATCGGCAATGATTTCAGCATGCAAAATAGAACATCGGTAGCGACCACCGAGAAATCAGAATGAAATAAAAAATGGGAAAAGAAATGATCCAATCTGCAAACGGGAAAAGAAGACGTTGATGGCGATTGAGAATGGCTTGCATCAACGGTGATTTCAGTTGGCCTATGGTTAGCTGAATGCCAAAAAATCAAAAGAGAACAGAATACTTAAATCCACATTGTCTTCTTCTTTTCCGATCTCATCTTTTTTTTCGTTGTGAGTTATATATATATATTCTAGTATATTTGATAATATTTAAAAATATATGTTATACGTGAAACTTTGTAAAATCATGTGCACCACCCATTTGACCAGATTTGTTGTCTTTTTGTCTTCTTGATTCTCATATCTACTTCCTGGCTAACAAAAACAACAATCACGGCATTAGATTTTTCAAACTTTTCATACAAAGAATCTTCTATAATGGAATAACTAAAACAATTTTATGTAATAAACTTCTGCAATGGAACCACTGGTACATCTCATACTCTTAGAAACAACAAATCAGAGAATTAGAGATTTCCAACTAGGATTACTTGTGTGAAAATAATATCAATGTTATTCCATTCTTTTTATGTTATAGCTTCAAATGATTGGCCATAGTTGAGGGTTATAGAAGTGGAGAAAGTTGCGGTGAGATCATTTGGTGGGTTTTAAAAAATTCCTAGAATTTGGATTATGAAGAGTAGAATTTGTTGGAGGTGGTTTTAAATCTCAGTTTTACAGGAAGAGGAATGAGGAAGAAGAACATCACTATCTATATTCTAGTATTTTCGATAATAATTAATAATATATGATATACACATAATTAAGTAAAAAAATATGCCTATAATTATGTTATTATATTAATTTTTCTAACATTTTTTATAATATCAACTAGCCTCAGGTTTACCCATAAGTGGTGACAGAATAACCAAAAGAGGGGTATTAGAGAAAAAGTTATAAAATTCAATGATCTCATTGATTTTTTTAGGGTATTATTAATAAAGGGCGGCAACTGTCCCCAGCGACCATATTCAATCTCCCTACCCACTTTAAAAGAACTAATAAAAAAAAAAATCGTCAAAATGCCCAAATTTAAACAATACAAATTATCTTTCATTCCTCCAGTCTTCCTTAATGACAAATTATTTGTGCTTTTTGAGGGAATTATTGTGTTATTTCTTCATTTGTAAAAGGTTTTTACTACTTTAAAGGTGTTCCAACAAGTTGTTGGTATTGTAAGTGCATAAAACAACCTCGTAATCTTGCTCTTCAATTACTTTAACAACCTATTTTTTAAAATATTTTTCTTTTAAAATAAATGGTTAAATAATGTAATAAACATTAGTAAATAATAACAAAAGAAATTAAAATATATTTTTGTTTTCAAAAACTCAAGGAAAATTTTGAAGAAATTTTATTTCCGAAACACTTGTAACATTTAAAAATATTTTCTAAAATATTTGTCTCCAAGTTGTGACTTAACATCATAAGTACATTCTATAATTTTTCATAAGGCTGTTAAATATCAATTCTTGAAAATGCATTGCACCAATAAAATTAGAAATATAATAAACGAGATGACTTAATAATTCAACCATAATATTAATTAAATTTGTATAGGCCCATTGACTAAATATAAACCAATTAAGTTAGTCTAGGCCCCATTGGCCAAACATAAACCATGCAGTTCCGATATCCATAAAAGAAACAAATAGAAATGAATTATGCCCACTAGGCCTAATATTAATATTCATCCAATAAGAATTCCATTCGTCAAATTCAAAACAATGTCGACCGAGCGTACCCTTGTCTAATAACAATCTTCTATGCTTAAAAAAGAAAGGAAATTTAGTGAGTTCAAAGTGCTTCATGGATCTAACCTAATCCTTAAACCATTATTAAACAAACCTAAATAGAAAAACAAAACACACGTTTTCAAACGTTAGACATTTCATCAAATCAGTTATTTAGGTTGAGGTTTCTTTTTCTACTATGAAGGGTATCACTAAGTGACCCTTCTATCATCAAGCGCATCGCACAACTCATACATATATCTCATGTCATATATCAAAATTCAAAAACCATTCTATCTTACGTCAAGTTATTGGATAAATGTCACATTGTAACCAGTCTTTTGAGCGTTCCTTAGGCAATCCAATTTGTTAGCCAAGCCATCATCTATAGGGTCCACAGCAATACCCAAGTGGGTCATCATCCCAAAATATGTGTTTTTATCTTTATTTAATGTGTTTCTTCTAATTTCACAGTGTATACCATACTTACATTCTGCAATTATTATGATAACTCAATCTATTAGATTAACACTTATAGATATATAGACATGATTTCATATATTTACGTGAGATCATTTCAAACATAAAAAACAATAAACATGTGCAATAAATTAGTGACAACTAAGTTATAACACCCAAATTCTTAAATCATCTATCTCAACCTTTTCTTTAAATAAATTTGTTTTCATGTCTACATCTATCACTTTAAGAATCGTGACATTACTTAATATTTTTGGAACACCAGATACAATTTATGACCCATAAAAATTCACATAAAATATGAATTAATAATTACAACTAAAGAGACATAACACAAATTTAATTTATCAATCCATCAAAGTGATCAATATTAAATCTTTACTACAACAACTATCAACATTAATAGGGGCTAAATACAGGTTGATCCCTTAGCCTTATTCAACTAATAAAGTATTAATAAAATAATGAATGATTATCTGGGCCCATATGCCTAAACTAAAGACAATAAGTAAATATTTTTTCTAAGATGACCTTGTCAATAAGGTTTACTACTGGAAGATTCTCTACACATTCTCGTTAGTATGAACACTCTCTTATTGATTACCTGAAAAATAAAAATTTGGGTCAGCTTAAAGAGCCTAGTGGATCATATAATATACATCTCATACATTATTTAGGTTAAAATATCGAACATGCAAACACTTATTAAATATTGAATGATTTAAACATTCAATTATTTTTCAGTTGTCATTTAGATTGAAAGTACTATCTTCGATATTTCCATCTCACCAAAATATCAATAAGGGAGTAGTAACTCACGCTAGTCCATAAGGAATTTAGGAACACACCTATCATTCTGTATTTAAGAACTAGGGACACACCCATCATACGGATCATTAACATCAAGGACTAATGCATATCTTTGAAGAACACCTATAGTGACCAACTAATGATCCATCGCACTGGTACGTGGTTTATTTCTTAATTATATTTATTTAATGTAACACCCATAACTTTCTAAATCTAGCATGCACAAAAATTACATAATTTTATTAGCAAGATCATACAAAATATCGTAATTAATATTTGATCATTGTCAAACAGTTTCACACAACACGCTTCCCAATATATATAATATATATACACATAAAGACCATATAAGTTAAACATTAAAAACACACTAACATGCTCTTAAATATTTACTTAAATAAATATTAATCACATCTAAAATTTAAATCCTAATAAAGAAGAAGAGCAAGGGTACTCATCATCTCCACCTTGATAGAGTAATTGTCTAATTAACCATTACTTTACCTGTTTTCAACCTATATACATATTATATTCATGTTTGTTGTATACTTCAATAACTATATGTTATATATATATGCACATGTTACATATATCCTATACTTAAAATATGAGTATGAACTAATTATATTTTAAAACTATTTATTTTATAATATACTTATTCACTTGCCTTAAGGATGAAATAAAAAAAAAAAATTATTTCATGATACAAGTGACACTAATTGCTTTAATTTTTTCTTTAAGGATCACGATGCTTGCTCGTTGCAATGGTATATTGGTTGTGGTGGTGGAAGGAGTGACAAGTAGTAGGGGTGGTAGGTTGAGTAGCATGTATGGATTGCAATTAGATGTGTCATTAATTGGGTATTGTACACTTTATATGTGATGATGATAGCATATTGGTTATCGTGGTGGAATGAGCAACAAGTAGTATGGGTGGTAGGTTGAGCAGGATGTATGGATTGTAATCAGATGGGTCATTAATTGGTTGTTGTACGGGGTATATGTGATGAAGTATTGAATGGATTGTACTAACATAGTACAATTTGCATGGAAAATTAAAGAAAGAGAAGCAACTTGGTCATTGGCTTTTTCAATACTACCCACCACTTGACGTGTGACTGTATAACCTAGAAATACACTTCCTCATTGTCTATATTCAACAAATCAGAGCGTCGTTATTCTGTTTTTTCTTGTTTTTTTGTAGCAATTTAGTTCTTATAGCTTCCAGTTACAATCTGATCACTGTTGCTGAGTAACTCTATATAAAAGCTAGAGCCAAGGAAAATAAGATATGACACTGAAGTAGATATATAATTTTGTTGGTTATTCTACAATAACAGAGATTCAACCAGATCACTAGAAATAAGGATTGAAAAAGATATGCAATTGTGTTAATTCTTTTATAGTAACGCAGATTAAATTGGATGATTGAAAATAAAAAAATTAAGAAAGACATGCATGCTTGCCTTAGGCTGCTAAGGAGACAATGTGCAATTGTTCTTGGACTGATTTGGACAATTTTATTTGCTGGTTTAGAAGTCTCTTTAATGGCTGAAATGAAAAGAGAATTAGAGGGGAATGGAGAAGAGATGGGACGACCTAATAGATTAACAAAAATACGTGAAGAAGAGAAATGACAAGAGGAAGAAGATGGAAGAAGGAGGGTGATTTTTGGGTTAGCACGCAATATTTGTGTTTATCTTTTTCTTTTTTAACTTAATCATAACCCTCAAAGTTATCTAATCTCCTTCTTTATCTATAATTCTAAACAACCTCCTTTGATTTTCAAATTTAAAAAATGGCATAAATCATGAGCACATGGGACATATTAGTGGATATACATATATATTAGAATTTAATATACCTTTATGCATATATATTAAAAATATAAATCTTAGATATGAATCATTCGAATTTGAGTGAATTTGTTTTTACCTTAGTTTTATCCACATCTTAAATTCAATTCTCAT
>JAJIYU010021169.1:0-10146 GCA_030144865.1 Tinospora cordifolia | reverse complement strand
GTACTATGTACAGGAATTAAACATAAAATCATATTTCGCATCCTATATTTGCATAATACTAAAGAAGAAGGTAAAAATAAAACAACCCCACTTGAATCCGAAAAAAGTACTGCTAGATGGCAAATCACCTCAACAATAGTCAATGTCGTCCCTCTACATCGTTAAACATAAATGGTGCATCAGAAATTTACTCTAAAGCTCTTCAAAATTATTTGAGAATTTTCAGTTAAATTGTCAGTTCAAAACTAGGCAATTTTTTAGCTTTCCTCATTTTTCAACAACAGTACGTGAAACCACAGTCTACGCGTCCCACGTGAATAACGCAACACTTTTAGTACTGAGCCAAGCTTCAAACTAAGCTCAGATTGGGTTTTATTTGTGTATCAAAGAATTTCTCCCTTCAAAAAATCTTAAATTTCATTTCTCTGTAACTACACGCACAAATACAGTCCATGTGTTCCAAACTAAGTATTAAACACTTTTAATTCTGACTGCTACTTCAAAGGATGAATGGATCGAGTTTTATGGCCTATTAAAAGATTTGCACCTTGGAATTCACCAGATTCAATCAAAACTCACAGATCCGTAAAAAATCACAAATGAATAGTCAAAATTCACAAAATCTAATCTAGAATCACTTATTCTACAGCAAGCAAGCTAGATCTGAGCTTTTTGCGCTTCAGATCGTTATTTACATCAAAAACCCCAAATTTGAAACCCTCGAATTCAAATTCACAATTCAGACTACAGAATTTAGATCTTAATAGTTCAGAGCTTTAAACTCTTACCTTAGATGCTTAGGATTGCTCTAGACTCAATCTGGATCGTTTTGACTATCTCCGGGTGAAAATCGGATCTCCAATAACCTAAAAACGAAAGCCCCAAATTCATAATGTTTTTTCTTCTTTTTTTTTTATTTTTGCTCTCTGGTTCTATGTTTCACGATTAAATAGGGGATGATGAATAGTAAGCGCATGAACAATGCCCACAGATAAATAGTACCACTATTCATAAAGGAAAATTTTGCCCAATTCCCCTTTTTTTCGAAATTAGTTCAATAAACCCCCATAAATATCTTTTTTTGTTTTCCGATTTTTCGCCAACTTGAACCAACGAGATTTATTTTATTTCTTTACTAAACATTATAATAAACATTAAAATCTTCTTTCTAGTCATTTTTATATTTATTTAATATTTTTAAAATTCCTTTTCGACGTGTACGCATTATAAAAATTTGGTTTATTACATTTAGAAATAACTTCCACCTTATGAAGCTTTTTCTCAAACTTTCAGCAGAGGTTCCTTTCTTCAACACTTCTACCACTTCAAGACCATCAAAAACAATCAATCAAACACTCAAGAATACATCAAGATCACTCAAGAACACAAGGTTTGCAAAGAAGAAGGCTAGAACAAGCTAAGAGGGAAGTGTCAACTCTTTGCTTTGGGATGAAAAATAAGTGTGCACAAGGGGCGGGGGGGAGGGGGGGTTGTTTATGTAGATTTTCAAGAGCACCTAGGGGGCCACGATTTTGGCAACTTTGATTAGGGTTTCTTGACATGTGGTGGCTAGGTTTTTGCACATAACACATGTAGAAGACAACTAGTGTTTTTGCATAGAGGTTGTGATGGTCTTTTCTTCACATGGCACCAAGATTGGAGCATTTTGGGTTTTGGAAACTTTTTTGTTAATGATTTTTGGTTTCCCCTTTGTGTGTGATGGCTAGGGTTTGGTGTGCGAGCATGGTTCTTCATTTAGATACTTTTAATTAGGGTTGTTTACACGTGCACACACACAAACATGGACTGATTTTTGCATAATAGGGCATGTTGTACATGATCAAAGTGTAGTATACATGAGATCATTCTTAATGGCTTCTCATAGGTGTGGTGTACTTGATCATTTACATAGCGCATGGGATCATTCTACATTATTTCAAATAAGGGAAACGTCCCATTGAGGTTGGGTAGGGTGAGGGTGTACATGATCATGGTATTCCACCTATGTGGTTTGCACATGTTTAGGGGTGGCCACGCATTTATCAATCTATATGAATTTAATAAAAATTCATATCTCATTATTTACTAAGAATTAAGGACTCCAATATATATATTTGTGTTCATATTAAATTAATGCACATTTCCAAATCATCATTTAACAAGGGTGATATTCATTTCATTTACTTTCCTAATTTAGACTCCACTGAAGGGTATTATGCAAATGACACCCTAATTTTTTGCCAATTGAGCTGATTTTTGGATTTGTTGTCTAGTTAATCAAGTAATGTCATCTCATGTCATTTGAGGTCATTTTAGGTTCTTAAAGGTCATTTATTTATTGGAATCGGATGTTGAGCCAAATATTTACTATTTCATATGAACGTCAACCTCGGGGCCAGCATTTAATTGATGTTATGAGTAAGCTTATTTATTCCATTTAGCTTATCATCCATATGTTGTTTATCCATGTTATGGATTATAATTTTTGTTAATGTCTACTCTAATGTATGATGGGATGTAACCTAGTATAAACAAACCAGGAGATGATATGAGAAACAATCATATCTCGGTGGCTAGAAGGTAAAAGTAGAGGTGATTGCATGTGATTAGGACTAGGTCTCAAGTTAATAGACAAAAGCGCCCAGACAGTGGTGTTTGTGACCAAAGCTCAAGGTCGGGGTGTGACAAAAGCAAAGTATAATTAGCAGCAATTCTAATAAACATTACAAGCAATTAGTAATTAGAATGAAATAGAGTTAAAAAAACAAATTTGGCTTGTAAAGTAGTTGGACATTAGTAGCAAAGAGTCTGACAACACCCCATGTAAAATAGATGGTCAAACATCATCCCCAAAAAGTTCAGCCTTTATGATATGATCAAGATCATCATCACCGCCAGCATCATCATCATCACCATCATCGTCATCGTCATCATCTTGATAAGTCGAAGCTCCACTGTTGCCTATCATATAATGTGTTACGAACTCTGGAAGAAGCTTCATTTGAGCCAACTCAGGATGGAGCGCAAATAGGTAGTCAGTTATGTATGCCATCCCTTGGAAGTTGCTACAGCAGGGTTATTTAATCTTCTCATCTTGATTAAATACTCTAGAACTGGAAGCTGCTATTGAAGAGGTACTCACTTGCCTCCTTCACTTTGCAGGGGCAGTGGTAAGCATCTTGACAGTGATGTGATCCTTCAAGCTAAAATTTGGCTCACTAGATGGCCATGGAACACTTGCTTTCTTTCACAAATATGTAATGACAGTGTGGTGGGGCAATCCTGCATTGGTATTATCAATATTGTACCAAATGGAGCTAGAGATAACCTTACCAATATTAATGGAGAAGTGTTTTAGTATGTAGTAAACTAGCATCACTCAATCGATAGGGACCCTTTTGATTGCCAAAGCTAGTGAGAGGTTAACATAAACAAAATATAATCATACCTTGGCAACTTTGGTGAAGGTACTATTTGACAGGCTCATAAGGTGATTGTTCGTGCACTGCCAAGCCACTCCTTATACACACAAGGTACATACAATGTCTTCAAGATTGAATTTGTCATGTAAATACTCCATAATGTCATTTGATGTGCCCTTGGGCAACTTGTATAGATCATTAATCATATTTGCATCAAAAGTAACCTATGTACCCCGCACACACCTTGGTGCTTTCTCCATCTTTGGCATTAGCATAAAGTTCCTATATAATGGAGACAGTGAGTGCAGAAGAAAGATGCACCAAAGGGTCTTACTGTCTCTATGTGACCGTTGTATCAATGCCCAGTCATCTTTCATCTTCTAAAATGAAAATGTCATGCTCAGGCATGATGTGATGGAAGTCACGTATATAACTGAACTAAGCCTTCGCTTTACTTGAGTAAAATCAGTCCCTATCGTCGGTAATTGCTAGTGTAGTCTATTTCCTTTTAGACACTACTTGCTTCATTTTGGGGGCCCTGTAACATTGAATCCATGTGTTAGTAAATAGAAAGTAACCAATAATTTGAAATTAGATTTGGGTAGCATCTCCCCTATATAGATTTCCACAACACAAAAGGGCCTAACACATTATAAATTGGAACATGGAAAGCATATTAATGAAATTTAAGCGCTAAACATGTAGAAATCAATGAAAAGGCAACTAACATGAAAAATTGGAGAGATAAAGTAGCACAAACACTAAAAGTAATGAAAACACTAGTAAAAAACTTAAATTTACTCACATGATGGTGCACAAGTGAAGAAAAAAGCAAAGAAAGCTTTTAAGGGCGTGGGGAAGAGCAGAGGACTTGGAGACTTTAAACCAAAAACGCGTGCAAAATAACAAAAAATAAAACGTTCAAATTAGTTATATAGAACATCACTGTCGCAATAGTGAATGCACTACTGCAATAGTGGTGTTTTCGCTTTTTCTACTTAAGTGCAATTACTGTCGTAATGTCCAATAAAACATCTAGTTACTGTGATAGTGAGCATCACAAATTATACATTATCTAGTTACCACGATAGTGCAGTTTTGATTAAGTGCCTCTATTGATTACCACGATAACGTACCATGGTAACTAGGTGTCGCCCCTTTTTTTGGAATAAATTAATGCAAACCTATAAAAGCATAAGAAACATGGATAAAATAACATAAAATAAAGGAAAAAAAAAGTGGGTTGCCTCCCACTAAGCGCTTTAGTAGACATTGTTAGCTTGACATGGATACGGATTATATTACCACCAATGTCACAAACTCCATGCTCAGCTTTTTTCCTCCATCCGTCGGCACCACATGTGTTGGACTAAGCTATTGTGAGTCCGAGATAGCTTCTATGATTTATTCCTTGAGCTAATCTTTCATTATTGGGTTTAAGTGCTATATTGACACTCAACTATCAATTGATGTGAATCCTCCATAAGAATTTTATGTGTACATATGGTTGGACTAATGACATGTTTATTATCAATTGTCCATCTGATTGCAAACTTATGCTCTTGGAGCACTTGTAGTAACTTCTCCTCAAGTGAAACGTCTAGTAAAGAAATATCTTCACTTGATGTCTCAGGCTGTAAAGCTTCCACTACCAGAACACTTTGTTCATGGTCTTCGATTAGAAACTAAGTAGCAAATGTAGATTGAGAGATAAATGCAACCATAACATCTTGAGAATTGAACTCATCAACCACTTCAGCTATGCCAACATTCACCACATTAACTCTCTTGCAATCATACAGATCATTAGGGGACTTCATTGATCTATATATATTGAAAACTACTTGGTCATTATTTACTTGCAACGTGAGCTCTCCTTTATGTACATCTATAACAGTGTAGCTAGTTGTAACACCCCAACCCCCGTATCTTTAAGCAGTGTACATGGCCAACGTTCTCTTGACAGTGGACTTAACAAAACGGCGGATCGGGCCAGTGCTACATTACAAGTGACACACACTTGTTCTTTTCTTTTCAATATCTCATGCCTTTGAATAAAATTTAAGAACACAAAACTTTCAATAAAATCAAGGCAAATTAAAAGAGATTAAGAAATTCAAACTATTTTATTCATAATAGAAATTGAAAGTACTAAACTCTTCAAAAAGAACTAATAGTTACAGCAGAAGACTTCAAAATACCTTTTAGTAGAAAAGCATAAAAACTTTGGGCAACACGCCCTTAAAAATTCAAAAAAATATAATACTGTAGAAACTTTCTAAGGACTATTTATATTCAATTGCTCTACGGGTTCATGTTCCTGAAAATAAGAAAGGAAAGAGTGGGCACATAGCCTAGTGGATCCTTTTCGAACAACCATCTTTCATATTCAAACTCATAACACAATCATAATTCAAATACTTGCAATCATTAGGCGTTTCAAACAACAATTTGTTCAAGTCGAGTCTCAGACCAAAAGGGCCTTTCATCCCTTGATGTTCTTAACTAAGCAAATAGGGCCCACTCGACATCTACCCGTTAGTAGCATGTGTCGGCATCAACCCGTTACACATAGTGACCCACTAGTGGTACATGACCCTCAAGTACTTAGGTCTGAAAACCATATGACCTAACTCATATGAAAAGAACATTCATAGTGTCGCCTTGACCACTATGATGGTACATGGTTATTATCACCATCATCTTAGATTAATTCTCATGTTATGATCTCATAAAATAAACTTCAGAATATGAAATCAAACTAAAATTCAGAATATACATAGTCAATTCATAAAACAGTCATGAAACATACATCATACTTTAATTTAAAAGCCTAAGCATGATACTAACATGACATGAATGATATGATTGCTTAAACATGAATCAAAACGGAAATACTGAAATAAACATTTAAAATTCTAGAACTAAAATTGAAAATCTTTGAATTCAGTGAAAAATATACAAAAAATGAGCATGCCATAAATTTAAATAAGAACAGAAGGGTGTTTTAGAAATCACTTCTACCTTGTGACGCTTTCTTCTGAAATTTCGACAGTAATTCTCCCCACGTGCTAGTGTCAATAAAGATCGGCCAACTTAATTCTCCAATTTGAGAGAAGAACTTCTCACACACAAGAAGGGAAGATGGGAAGAGGTGCCAAGAAGAAGGCTTAGAAAATAAGAGGCAATTTCAACTTTTATCTTTGGAATGAAGAAATTAAGAGCCTAGGGGAGTTTATATAGGTTTTCAAAGGGAGAAAAATAGAAAGTTTTGAGTTCTTATTTGAATCAAACACCCCTAATTCTCCTTAATTTTATACTTTCTAATTTTTAGAGAAAAATGAGTATTTTTTAGATTTTTTTTTTGGATTTTAGAAATAATTTTCAGATTTAGAAACTTATTTTTTGGATTTTTTGTGATTTTTTTGTATTTTTCCTATCATTTTCGTATTTTAATTTCGGATCCTTTAATCTCGGCCGTCGGATTAATCTCGGATCAATCAACGAAAATTGGAGCTTTTGATCCTAGCCATTGGATTTCCTCGAGCGCATCAACAGTTCGTGATCAATCCAAAAACATCTTTGATCCAGACTGTTGGATTTTCCTCGAGCGCAGCACGGTCCGCGATTAACCAATGCGACTTTGATCTTGATCGTCAGATGATCCTCGATCACAGTGTGTGGATCTTAGTTCACAATCAACGAATTCGATTTTGGCCGCACGATCATCCTCGAGTGCTGTGTCGATTTTGCGATTTCATTTTTTGCGTCTTTGTCGTGCACTGTTGGATTTGATAGATTTGATCGTGGTGCGGACCTTAATCTCGTTCGTTGGATTTGGCAGATTGATTGTGGACCGTGGGATGTGTATCAAGCTTTTTTTTCAGCCAAATTTCTTGCTTTCTTTTTAGATTTTTGTCAAATCTTGATCCCAATTGACTTTCTAATCTTGTTTTCATCAAAAATTGCACATATCCTTGTATTTTTGGATATGATATCCCATAATATACATTATATTCATATATTTTCTTCCAAAAATCCACTAAATTGATTTTTATTCCTCATTTGGGTAAACTATGACTTGCCAAAATTCTCATTTGTCAATTCTGCATTATTTTCTAAGCAAAAATTCAAATTTCATATGAACTTTTCGAGATGTTACACTAGTAACTAAGAAGGGTCGACTAAGAATCAATGGTGTCTCATTGTCTTCTTCCATGTCAAGTACAAAATCCATAGGAAAAATGAATTTGTCAACCTTCACCAAAACATGCTCAATAATACCCCTATGATGAGTAAGAGATCGGTCTACAAGCTAAAGAGTAATCTTTGTAGGTTTCATTTTTGACAACCCCAACTTCGGTACATTAAAAGGGGCATAAGATTGATGCTAGCCCCTAAGTCACAAACACTACAAGAAATTGATGATACAACAATGTCAATTCCACAACATGCAACAATGACCGTTTTCATAGAAGGTGTACAACAACGTTCATAAAATGTCTTTTGTAAAATCGCTTATGTAAAATATGTACGACAATGTTCACCATGGGAACGTTGTTGAAAAGGTCATTACAACGAGCATACGAACGTTGTTTTATGTTACTACAACAATCATAGTTGCTCGTTGTCGAATGACACATCCTACAACGTTCGTTAGTCGTTTGTTGTTAAAAGAACGTAAGTTATTACAACATACATTCGTGAACGTTGTCTATAGCCATCTATAACAAGATTTATTTTACCGCTGTAAACGGATTACGTTATATATATATACACATACGTTACTCATATGTTATACCTATATAATACCACTAATGCATGAATAATGGTATAACCTGTGAATGGTGGTATAATGTAGGCATAACGATCGAATAATGTGCGTATAAAGATATAGGGATAACGATAGAATAATGCGTGAATAATGGTATAACTCATGAATAATGATATAATGTAGGTATAATGCTAGAATAAGGCACGTATAAAAATGTTGGGATATCGATCGAATATTGCGTGAATAGTATATTAAGGTATATATAACACGTGAAATATTTTATAATGTAGGAATAAATATTGAATAATATACGTATAAAAATGTAGCGATTGCAATCGAATAATTAATTCGTGAATAGTGGTATAATGTAGGTATAACGCTAAAATAATGCACGCATAAAAATGTAGGGATATCGATCGAATATTGCGTGAATAATATATATGGTATATATAAGACGTGAAATATGATATAATGTTGGAATAAATATTGAATAATACAAATTATAAAAATCTAGCGATAACAATCGAATAATTAATTCGTGAATGATGGTATATATATGTAATCAGTAAAATGTAGTATAATATAGGGATAAATATTGAATAATGCGTGTATAAACATCTAGCGATAACATTCGAATAATGCGTGGATAATGGTATAAATAACCTGTGATAACGATCGAATAATGTCCGTATAAAAATTTAGCAATAACAATCGAATAATGCTTGAATAATGGTATATATAACCCACGAAATGTGGTATAATGTAGGAATAAAAATCGAATAATGCACGTATAAACATATAGCGATAACGATCAAATAATGCATGTATAATGAAATGTATATATAACCCATAAAATGCAATATAATATAGGGATAAAGATCGAATAATGTGTGTATAAAAATCTAACGATAACGATAGAATAATGCGTGAATAATGGTATGAATAAGCCGTGAAATGTGGTATAATGTAGGGATAAAGATTGAATAAAATTAGGATAATAACTCGTGAATAATAACCCATGAAATGTGGTATAAGGCGTAAATAATGGTATGAATAACCCGTTAATTGATCACTTGTATCATTTTTGAATAAAATCAGTATAATAAAGTTCACATAAGAACAACATTATTCATAGATGAGTCAAAAATAAAACAATCTGCCCCATAAGATAAAATAAAATGACAAAATTCAAATGAAAAATAGTTGAGATTGTTATAAATGAACCATAATTGTGTTCAAATTGTACATATCTGAAATATCAAAAATGGTATTACACATTATCCTTAAAAAACTGTGATGCAAGATATGACAGCCTAGCTTCTTCCATTCTTCACTTCTTTAAGACCCACTATGATTGGATCCTATTGTCAACACTGAATCGACCTGATCTTTCCTCGTTACTCTTGGTGCCTTCATTTTGCTTCATTTTACCATGCAAGTACAGATGAAGAAACACCCTTTTCTGTAGCTCACCACATCAAAATCATGTGAAATTTCCTTTTCGGTGGCAAAACATTCAGCAAAATAAAACATGAACATTCTACAATCACACCCATCTTGCTCTAGTAGATTACCAACCACTTGCACCTTGAATGACTCTTTCCCAAGTCTATCCTTTTGGTCAACTTTTGATTTGTAAAATCTAATCATCTCGAGATAAAAAGGAAGAATGGTGGAATAAGCTTGAACTGCCTCCATTGACGTAGCATCAACAGCAGGAGTACGTAGGAAATTGTAAACATATATGCAACCCTCGTGAATGTTGATGCAACCTAATATCCAGTGGAACGCAGCCACAACATTAATAGGAAAAATGATGTAGTCAACATCAGACCACAGAGTGTTGCAGTACATGTAGTGCCTTAGCATATACTCCATAATAACCATTTCATCCCCTAACACGGATGCATCCTTCCCTTTTTCGAATCTATCATAAACAGACTGCAACTT
>JAJIYU010021168.1:0-10137 GCA_030144865.1 Tinospora cordifolia | reverse complement strand
CCGGGATGGCCGGCCCACGCGCCCCCCAAACCCATTTCCCCCCAATTTGCTTTATCTTTTGTGTGTTTTGGCATGTTTTGAGCTAATTTTTGCTCGAATTTTTGAATTTTCTAGTGATTTTTCAGTTGTTAAACCATAGAAGTCCATGGTATTGCATCCATGGTTTTGCCATCAACTCAAAGCCTCAATTGTGGCCAATGAATGTTGCCAACTGGGCATCCAACATGAGAGTTTGAGAGCCACCTGGATGGCCACATGTCACCCCCATCTTACCATGCAAGCACCCCCACGTGCAACAAAACTCCTCTTTGAGCACAAGCCCAGAAAATTCTAGGAATCGTGACCCTCCTTCACAAGCTTGAATTTCTCTTGTTTCTTAGCCAAATCCTCCAAATCTTGGCTTGTTTTGAAGCTTATACTACCACTTATGAAGTCCAATAAGTAGCTTGTTCCATCTTGGAATCGTTTGGAGTTGAAAACCCGGAGAAAAGGTGCTGTTCGAAGTGTCTAAACTCAGAAAAACCAGAAAAGCCTGTGTAGAGCCACCTTGGGAGCTTCGAGTCCTTGGTCATTTTGTAATACCTCGAAACTTTGAGAGCGTGTCACGTCGCGAACAAATAAATAGATAAATAAAAATAAAAAAAAATAAAATAAAATATTTTTTTCATAGAAAAAAATGATAAATGAGCTAAAATATTATTTTCGATGCATGGGCCATAGTTTGGAAAAAATAATCAAATGTTAGTGTATAAAAGAAACAAATAATGATATTATTAAGCTTATTATAAAGTTTTAAACTAATCAAGTGAGAAAAAAATATATCAAATAAATAAATAAAAATAAATCTATATTACATGATATTTGTGCGAGCGCGAGTGCGAAGACGTGAATAGTGCGTGAGTGCACGTCGCCTTCTGAAAAGAAAATAAATAAAATAGATAAATCGATATAAAAAAAAAATTATTATAAAATCATGTTGGAAAAAAAATTTGGATTTTCAAATTTAGTTGAACAAACCATATAAAATAAAATAAAATAAAATAAACCATTATTTAGAAAAATCTAGGTTTAAAATCTTTGGAGTCAAACTCAAAAAAAAAAAAAAAAAAAAGAAGAAAATCGAGACTTTGAGAAATTTCGTGAAAGAAGAAGAATTAGGAAGAAGAAAAAAATCTGTTGCTTAGTTGGGACGTTCAAAACAGGGGACTTCGAGAAATTGCTAGTGCGTTCGTGGTTTGATGGAGGGAAGACGAACAAGAAGTGAAATTGAGGAAGAAGAAGATGACAAACATACACATCTGAAAGAAACTCATGGTTGCCGGTGGTGGAACGAAGAACAGAATAAGAAGAAATTCGTGCTCTGTTTTGAGCAAGATGCAAGAATGAAAAAAGGGGGCTTTTGTGTTTGACGAAGAAGAAAAAACTAGAAAATCTAGTGAGCTTGCTGTAGCTAATGCTGTTACTGCCGGGGACAACAAGTTTTTGTTGTTTGGTTGGATGGATGGCAAGCAGGAAACCCAAAATTTTCTGGGTTGATGATGGCCGAAATGAAGAAGGGGAATGGAGCAGCTGTTGCTGCTGGATGATGAAGACGAAACGAAGTTGTGGCTGCTGCTACATCGTCCCATTGTGCAATATGGTCCGTGAAGAATGAAGAGGAGTTGTTGCAGGAATTTGGGCAATCACGACTAGACGAACAGCAAGAAGAACCCAGAAATTTGGGTTGGATTTGATGTGAGTTCTCTGGTTCACAGATTGAACGAACAAGAAGAAGCACGGCTGGGCTTCGTTTGGGTTCTAATTTGATTTCTAATTTTCGGTGAATTTAAGAAGAGAAAGGAGAGGAATGAAGAACAGAACAATTTTATCGCTCTGTTCTAAACCGAGATGAAGAAAGTGAAGTGAAGAAGAAGAAGAAGGATGAACACTGCAGCAGTGGGCAATTTGGACGGGTGGTGCAATCTGTAAGTGTTGCCAGGGAAGATGAAGAACAACAGGGTTTGTTTTGTTGATGAAGAATGCTGAATAAACCAAGGGGTGAAATTGAATGTGATTTTGAGCTTGTGCGTTGTTCCTGCCATGTGTAGGGACAACGAAACAATTATTGTTACTGCTTGAAGCTTGAACGTTTTGAGGCTCTAGGGCGTCGATAGGGCATCGATTTATTGGTTGTGGGCATGATCCTACGAAAAAGAAGATTTATCGTGGCGTAGCTCACGTGACGAGGAATGCTTTGAAAGGTATAATATTTTAAATTTTGATTTTGAATTTCTAGATAGTTAAATAATTTATTTCTCTTTGATCTTAGATGCGTAGAATGAAAAAAAAAAAAAAAGAATAATATGTTAAATTTAATGTTTGTGACCCAAATATTAAAATCTTAGGGAATTCAGAGTTTCGAATATTAAAAATCTAGTTTTAAAAAAATTAGATGTAATTGATAAACATTAGAATTCTTCATATTCAAATAGAAATTCGTTAAATCAATTAAAAAGTTTAGTTTAGAAAATTTATTTAACAGTTCAAATAAATAAATTTAACAGTAGATCACTCATTAATTATTGAACATGAAGATAAGTTGATTAAATAAAGTTAAATTAATCAATTTTTTAAATTAGGATTGGAAAGAAAAATAGTTTTCCAACATATTAATAGTTCTGTTTAATATTAAAAGTTCAAGATTTAATAATTTAAATTAGTTGGAAAAATGAAAAATAAACTTTAGGAGTAAAACATCTATTGTAAGGAAATAATGAAATCTAAGCTTATAATAATTAGAAGTCTTATTTTGTTAGTAATTATATTAATTATGATATTAATAAATTATTTAACTTTTGGAGATGAAGTTATTAGAAGTTAAAAGCTACGAAAAGGCTTGAAAGTAAATTTTAAGAATTATAATTTCAAATTAAGGAAATTAAGAAGACTCAGAAACTAATTAATTAGAATATATAACATTGTAGAATAATACAAAATTAGTTGGAAGTAATGTTTGCACTCTATAATCATCTTAGAAATTATTTAAGCCTAAGAGTAATTTTATTAAGTGTTAAATTTCAGATCTATATGTATATTAGCGTATCGAGGATCTCAAGGAAAAGCAAGGAGCCCCGAATATCGGTGAAATCAGGTGGGCGTGACTTCCTTGCTCATTTGTATTATACAGATTTAAGATTAGAAACATTTGGTTGAATAGTTCTAGGATTAATAGAATTTTGTTATAAAATTGATTGAACTTGTTTGGCGTGCTTGGAGGATGATGTGATGATTTATTTAAATTGTGCCTTGTTTATTTATAGCATGCATTAATAGGAAATCATGCAGTTAGACTTCATTATTTACGCATGTGAATAGCCTGCATTCTTTGATTTATTTTCCATGATATACATGATGATTGGCATGAATGAAATTGTTTGTAAAACTAAGATAAGACGATGGTTTATTAAGAATCCACGTACCGGTACGATTGACAAGCCTGATGCGGATTGAGGTGGCATCTCCTATATGTCACCGCTTGAGATCATCGAGTTACAAGGCGGATCGTAGGTATTTCCACCCGGAGCTGACTGTGATAGCTCGAAGTCTTTGAGAGACGGTATGAGTCGTGATAAGTACACTTTCTTAGGCTGTGATAGTGATGACATGATTGATTTTAGACGGTTATTGGAACCCTCTGAGATTTGATTGGATCACAGGGAATACCGAGAGGTATCTCAACCCTCTTCCAGTCTTAGACTCTGACTAAAACAAATGAATGTTTGAGCGCCTAATGTTTGAAAGTGTGTGTAATGTTTTGGATTAGGTCTGTATATTGCATGTGATGTGTAGGATCGATCCACAGAGCTTTTGAGCTCACTCTCACTTTATTTTTCAGGTACATCTAGACATAGAGTACTATAACGTACATTAGAAGACTCACAGTTTTAGTGGATGCCTCATTGGGGAGGTCGTCCTGGATAGGTGGTAATTGTCTAATTATTCTAGAATGATTTTTCTTGTACTTGTTTGAATTTAAATTCAGTTAAATGGATTCGTAAGCACTATTTTGTTTTTAACATCTTCGGTTTGATTTCACTGGTAAAATGTTTTCCGCTACATTATGTATGACTTGTATTAAGGAACCTAGCGAATGTTTCGAGAATTTATTTTGATTCTTTTGTCTTGTATGAGAAGCTTTCCAGACATTAACTTAAGAACAAAATGTTTATTTACTTGATTTGAAAAAAATATTTTAACAGAACGAAACTTTTAAGCAGCATCTCGATTTTCATCGGGCGACGATTCACATGTGACGTAACATATGAACAGAGGTCTGGCCGAAAATTGGGGTGTTACAAATATGGTATCAGAGCTCAGTATTGTGATGCACTGGGCTAGATTGAGTTCACCGAATTTGATTTTCACTGAAATGAAAATTTTATTAAACTTGATTTTTACTGAAAATGAATTTAATCGGATTTGATTTCACCAAAAAATGAAATTTGTTGACTATGATTTTGAAAGAGGGTAGCATGGGGAGAAGTCTAGAGGAAGTAAGTGATGCCATCGTAATTGAGTACTGTCATTGATGCGACCCAAGAAGAGGTAATGATGACTGATAGTTGACCTGCTTTCAGGGTAAGGGTCCTTGAAGGGCTGATCTGGTTAGATCTTCTTCTGCGGAAGTACGTACCTGAGGGATTACCTTTATGTTGAGTAGAGGTTCCTAGAAGGTTTCATTATCATTCTAAATGGACCATGGTGATAGTACTCGAAATGGATGGTATCATGACAAATAATTGTGTAAGACTGGATAAAAATTAATATTAGGTGGCTAGAAGTCTAGGAAAAGACTAGGATGATGCCAACGCGTTTGAGTTGCAGTCACAGGTGTGATTCGAGGCGATGGTGTCATATGGAAGTTTTATGGAGTCAAACTCGGTAATCCTACTGAAGAATGTCAGGCTAAGTGAAGGAATGTGACCATAGGTCTAGGTAGAGACCGAGTGTTGTCTTAAAGGCATAGTGAATCAGAAATAAATTAAAAGCCTTTAGGACATAGGTTAAAGACTGATAACGTGTTTGAACGCATACTTGTTTGGTCAGGACTCGAGTTTGGGAGGAGACTGTATCCCTGATCTCTATGTAGGATGGGGTGCATAGGGATTTGGGGGTACGGAGGAATCCTGAATTCGGAGAATAACGGACCACGTTTGGTGAGCGACCGATTTTTTTGGCTGAACTTGTACGCACTGTATTGTACGGGGATGGGGCGGTACGGTATGGTGGGACTTGTGTCAGCCTTAGAGTAAGTTTGCAGATGCCCATGTTACACTGTGCCTGATCAACACAGTGGGACGTGGAAACTGCGGATATCAAGACACTTGCACCATTGTTTGGGTATAATGTAATTCTGGGCGGAAGTCTGTGCGGAAGGGCAAGTGTGGGATGGGGCACACGGACCTGGAAGCACAGATGGAAGCTCCAGGATTGCATTATGCTAGCGTGTATTGTTTGCTTGGTTGTTGGATGATTATTTGTTTATATGTAGTTTGATTATTTAAGTATTATAACCCAAACTCCTGTACCTAAAAACAGATGAAATGCTGTCGACTTAGAAGTACAAACCCCTAGACAATTGAGACAAATCGAGAACTTAGAGACTATGCACCTAGAGTCACCCTAGCACGAGAAACACGAAAGGGCTTGGGCAAATAGGAAGTAGTAGTCAATAGGATAAGTACGGTACTAGAAGAAAACATAAAACACATGGGTATACCTATGGAATAAACATTGTCCTTCAACTTAGCATGAATGGATCATGGAACGTTGAGTTGAATTCTTGACTTGTTGTTCATGTCAAGAGGTGAGAGATGAGCCGGTATTGGGTGGTGAGAGCACGTCGAGGGTGGCAATAACCTGAGAGACTTTAGTAATCTTGGAATTGATAACAGAGATTTCTCAGAAAGTGAGATTGGAGATTACTCCAGGACTTGTGGAACAAGTTGTGTAGTCCCTATGGTCATTGGCATTACCATAGTTGTCGGTACCTACTTAAACATAAGTACAGTCACCAGCGCAACAAGAGCCTCAAATGTGGCTACAACTTCAAACTCATCAGATAGATAGGCCTACGGATACGGTGCCATGGAGTAGATCAGTCATTTATAACAAGGAACAGTGGGAATTGTTGAATAAATTCCTGAAATTGAAACCTCGGTACGTTTTAAGGCGTGACTGATCCTTTTCAGTAGAAAGGTGGCTCATCGAAATGAATCAACATCTGAAGGCTATGGGAGTAATTGGACCTAGAAGGATGACGTTAGCGGCATATTGTGGGTGGAAGACGAGTGAAAATGACTTAGAACAGGAACAAGAAGAAAAATCAAGCATAAGAGGGCATCGTCAGGGTAGATTGTTGGAAACCCGAAGAGAAGCAACATCGGTAATGGAGCAACAATCTCGGTAGAATAAGCCAAGACAAACTAGCGGTGAGGAAAAAGATGCAGACCAAGAAATTTAGATGGTGTTAGTTATCTATTGATAAATTAGAATAAGGAAATAATGGGTGCGATCATACTAGCACTAATGCATCAGATCCTATCAGAACTTCGCAGTTAAGCGTGCTTGAGAGAGAATAGAAACAAGTCAGACCAGAGGGGTGATAGTAGAAAAAAATAGCGGAGATCTCCGAGAGAGTAGATTAGAGATCACTCTCAGTATTGGGTGCAAATGGTAAAAACCTTGTAGCTAACAGTGACACCACATGTGTGATTAGGTAAGTGCAACCCACAAAATAGAGCACTAGCCATTGTACATTTTCTGTTCATTGTGACATACGTAGTCTTGTTTAAGATCTTATCAAATGGGGAGAGCAGAAGGAAATTCTTGTAAATTAACCATTTGGTATTTTCTAAGTAAATCCTTAGGCTAGGAGAATTTCTCCCTCTGTCCGAGTTGAGTAGATGTTTGAACAGATACAAACCAAACTTCTTGGAATATCCCGATTCAGCCTTTGTCTGATACCAAGAAGGAAGACATCTGCTATATATGGCCTGTGGATGAAGAATAGTTTAGCTGATTTTGATATTGTGACCCAATGTATTGCTCCAATAAGGGCTAGTGATCAATACTTAACAAGTGTTCTCCTAAAGATCAATGCTGAATGTGGTGGCTTAAATTCTTTGTTGTTAGTCGAACAATTTCCTCCTAATTACTTTCTATTACTGTGAAAAATTAACTCTAGATAATGACCATTGATCTTTGGGTATATGGCATCTGTAAGAACACAATCGCCCAAGGCTGAAATGATAGAATAGGATAATTAGATAAGTACCTATCTGAGCCATTAGTATCAAAACCTTATTTCAAGTTCATCCCAGATGAGAGCAAACAACATATGATTGGTAAACTTCTAAAATTCTTTTATGGACATGTCTTGGATGACAAGTTTGATATCCGAATCGGAATATCGTAGTTTGTTGTAGATCATGTCAAAGGTTGTGAACTTGAAATTCTTCTTAGTATAAGTTCGGAAAGAAAGTTATGTTCACAATCCTTCCCACTAAAAAGGGGACGTATATCATCGATAGGAAATGAAGATGATCAATATAGTTTGTCTAGTTATGGGGAAGATTAGAGAGAAAATTTTGACAGCTTTTTAGAGAATGTTTTCAAGGAAGCACTCAATTCACATTCGATAACATTGTAAGACGATGAATCTAATGAGGGTGGATAAATACCCTAGTTATATTAATGAATCTGGAAAATATGATCTGGTAGAACATGAAAGGATTCTCGATGTAAGATCGAAGTAGCGCAGCGGAAGCGTAGTGGGTCATTGGAAGGATGGACCGCTTGACAATACTAATTAACTTGATTCAAATTTCGAGGACGAAATTTTATTTAAGGGGGTAGATTGTAACACTCTGAAACTTTGCGAGCGTGTCACGTCGCGAAGAAATAAATAGATAAATAAAAATATATATTTTTTCATATAAAAAATGATAAATGAGCTAAAATATTATTTTCGATGCATGGGCCATAGTTTGGAAAAATAATCAAATGTTAGTGTGTAAAAGAAACAAGTAATGATATTATTAAGCTTATTATAAAGTTTTAAACTAATCAAGTGAGAAAAAAATATTTCAAATAAATAAATAAAAATAAATCTATATTACATGATATTTGTGTGAGCGTGAGTGCGAAGACGTCAGTGTGTGAGTGCACGTCGCCTTGTGAAAAGAAAA
Source organism: Tinospora cordifolia (assembly GCA_030144865.1). NCBI lineage: Eukaryota > Viridiplantae > Streptophyta > Magnoliopsida > Ranunculales > Menispermaceae > Tinospora > Tinospora cordifolia. Next base: position 1,909 of record JAJIYU010021168.1, on the reverse strand, counting down.
TAAATAAAATGGATAAATCGATCTAAAGAAAAAAATTATTATAAAATCATGTTGGAAAAAAGAAATCTGGATTTTTAAATTTAGTTGAACAAACCATATAAATAAAATAAAATAAAATAAACCATTATTCAGAAAAATCTAGGTTTAGAATCTTTGGGGTCAAACTCAAAAAAAAAAAAAAAAAAAGAAGAAAATCGAGACTTTGAGAAATTTCGTGAAAGAAGAAGAATTAGGAAGAACAAAAGAATTTGTTACTTAGTTGGGACGATCAAAACAGGGGACTTCGAGAAATTGCTGGTGCGTTCGTGGTTTGATGGAGGGAAGACGAACAAGAACTGAAACTGAGGAAGAAGAAGATGACAAACATACAAATCTGAAAGAAACTCATGGCTGCTGGTGGTGGAACGAAGAACAGAACAAGAAGAAATTCGTGCTCTGTTTTGAGCAAGATGCAAGAATGAAAAAAGGGGGCTTTTGTGTTTGACGAAGAAGAAAAAACTAGAAAATCTAGTGAGCTTGCTGTTGCTAATGCTGTTACTACCGGGAACAACAAGTTTTTGTTGTTTGGTTGGACGGATGGCAAGCAGGAAACCCAAAATTTTCTGGGTTGATGATGGCCGAAATGAAGAAGGGGAATGGAACAGCTGTTGCTGCTGGATGATGAAGACGAAACAAAGTTGCGGCTGCTGCTACATCGTCCCATTGTGCAATATGGTCCGTGAAGAATGAAGACGAGTTGTTGCTGGAATTTGGGCAATCACGACTAGACGAACAGCAAGAAGAACCCAGAAATTTGGGGTTGGATCTGATGTGAGTTTTCTGGTTCACAGATTGAACGAACAAGAAGAAGCACGGCTGGGCTTCGTTTTGGGTTCTGATTTGATTTCTAATTTTTGATGCATTTAAGTAGAGCAAGGAGAGGAATGAAGAACAGAGCAATTTTATTGCTCTGTTCTAAACCGAGATGAAGAAAGTTAAGTGAAGAAGACGAAGAAGGATGAACACTGCAACAGTGGGCAATTTGGACGGGTGGTGCAATCTGTAAGTGTTGCAATGGAAGATGAAGAACAACAGTGTTTGTTTTGTTGATGAAGAATGATGAATAAACCAAGGGGCGAAATTGAATGTGATTTTGAGCTTGTGCGTTGTTACTGTTATGTGTAGGGACAACGAAGCAATTGTTGTTACTGCTTGAAGCTTGAACGTTTTGAGGCTCTAGGGCATCGATTTATTGGTTGTGGGCATGATCCTATGAAAAAGAAGATTTATCGTGGTGTAGCTCGCGCGACGAAGAATGCTTTGAAAGGTATAATATTTTAAATTTTGATTTTAAATTTCTAGATAGTTAAATAATTTACTTCTCTTTGATCTTAGATGCAGAGAATGAAAAAAAAAAAAGAATAATATGTTAAATTCAATGTTTATGACATAAATATTAAAATCTTAAGGAATTCAGAGTTTCGAATATTAAAAATCTAGTTTAAAAAAAAATAGATGTAATTGATAAACATTAGAATTCTTTATATTCAAATAGAAATTCATTAAATCAATTAAAAAGTTTAGTTTAGAAAATTTATTTAATAATTCAAATTAAATAAATTTAATAGTAGATCACTCATTAATTATTGAACATGGGGATATGTTGATTAAATAAAATAAAATTAATCAATATTTTAAATTAGGATTGGAAAGAAAAATAGTTTTCCAACATATTAATAGTTCTGTTTAATATTAAAAGTTCAAGATTTAATAATTTAAATTAGTTGAAAAAATGAAAAATAAACTTTAGGAGTAAAACATTGTCGGGACCCCTTCCCTAGGATGAAGGGCGAACCGACCGGCACAGTGCCCCAACAAACCCGCTCGCAAGCCGAGCTTGCCAAGACACTGTTAAGCCTCGACATACTAC
>JAJIYU010021167.1:0-10131 GCA_030144865.1 Tinospora cordifolia | reverse complement strand
TTAGCTATATGTGCTTTGGTTAGAGAGCAAAAAGGATGAAAAGAGTGAAAACAAACAGTTAAATAATATTTCACATGCATTATGGCATTCTTTGGATGAACTACAAGTTAAAAGAAAAAAAATAGGAAAATCTTTTGGATGATAAAAGTGAGTAATTTATTCTTGATTCCACTAGAGAATCAAATTGGTGATGAAAAAACAAGAAAGGATGGAAGTCATGGCCCGTCTCATGTCCCAAAATCCCAATTGATGTCCCAAAATCATATGATTATTGGGTTCCTGCGATTTTTTTGGTGTCTAATTTGTAAATGACTGAAGAACCATTTATTTATTTATTCCTTCAAAAACTAATTTTAAAAAGTCTGCGAGATGAAGATTCCCGTACTCAAGGAAAAGAGGAGCCCGCTCATTTATTTATTTACTTTGCGGCTATGGGGATCATCATCTAATAGATTTTTCTTTTTTTTTTTTAAATGTTTCTGAAGGGATATAAATATACCCTTCAAAAACTAATTAAAAAAAAAAGTTTAGGAGAAGAAGATTCCCATACTTAAGGGAGCCGACAAGTGAAAAGTGGGCTGATGATTAAAGAATTATTTATTCTTTAATATCTTAGCTTATTTCATATGGCTATGGGAATTATCACTAGTAGACCTTTTTCAATTTTGTTTTTGGAAGGGATGTGCACTCTTTGATATATCAAACGTTTTATGAAGTTGTTGCTGCTAAAGGACAAGTAGAATGCTTGAAGGGATAGCTAGTTTTGAAATTTTAAGTAAAATATGTGACATCGAGGTACAGATCAGTAGTGGTTCATTCGCCCGCTTCTTTTATTATTAATAAGAAACAGAAAGTAATATATTTCGATCCCATCCTAACCTACGCACTTCATTCTCACCTAAGGGTGACGAAAAGACTTTACTTCAATTTCTAGCTATTTAATATAATTATATAGTAATATATATTTAAGAGTAATGAGAAATTATTTAATTCTAGTCATGCTTTATAAGCAATTTTTGTGGTTCTTAATTTTTTTAACGTGTTCCTTTCTGAGTATATTGGAAGTTGAAGATGTTTAATATGGTAAAAAACAAAAAAAAGAATTGCGTGACGCCACAACTAAAAAATGAAGAAATAATTATAATTTCTTTAGAGTATAGTTTCATTAAATTATTTAGTGCAATATTTAAAAATTTATTTGATATATGTTACGAGCTAGAACTGTAAAAAAAAAAATGGGGATATCCAATTTTTACAAAATACAAGCCAATACTCTTATCCCTTTGTGCCCGAACGTTCCCCTATTCTTTCTCATTTTTTTTTAGTGTTTCTTTTTTTAATCTATACAAAAATGTGGGTGTCGCCATCACGAAGAAATTGGGTTTACGATTGCAAGTGTATGGCTTTCTATGGATTAAGAAAAGAAAATATGAATTCCCAACACCCAAAAATTTAATATTTAATTAGTAAGGTTGGTGGAGTAGAAAGACTAAATTTGCAGCCGCTGATGATGCAATCTTTAATAGATGGCTATGCTGTCTTATTTCTATTGAAAGAAGCTATTGAAATTTTTTATTTTTGAGGTTTTGTTGTGATTTGTTTGACAATTTTTGTTGGTTTAGATTGATTAAAGAATTAGGTTACATTTGATTCATGATTCATAGTTTTGTATTCCAAAATTCAAAAACATTAAAAACTTGTTTAATTAAAAATATTTTTAAAAAAATTCACTACGTTTTTTAGGAAAAAGTTATAGACAATGATGAAAAAAAAATACTTTTGATATGAAATAAAAGAAAATTACTAGAAGATCAAAAAAAAAAAAAAATAAGAAGGCAAACTTGAGAGAATATATATAAGAAAGAGTTTTTCATTTTTTTGATAATACTTTGATTGTGAATGTAAACACCCTTTTATATATGTTATTGGTCATAATGGAGTGATAAATATTATTTACAACATCTAAATATAATGATGGTTACAAAATCAAATCAATGTCCTATAGGTTACATGGAAATAATATAAAAAATAAAATAACTATTATAATTTGGGTTTATAGCATATTAAATGGTAGCGGTGGTTATTTAAACATTTATAACACTCATCTTTTGAATATCACCATATATAAAGAATATGTCTCGTTAAAACCTTTCTAGAGAAAATCCAGTGAAAAAAAAATTATGGGGGAAGAGAGTACATATTTTCATGGAGTCTTATAATATTGATAGGAATGCCTCATTAAAAACCTCGCAAGCAAAACCCCTTGGGAGAAAACCTTTACTAAGAAAAAAAAAGTACAATGCACTAATTAATAACCTCTTGTTATTCTCTCTCTCATGATAATGTATGGAGACCTTCTTTTGTAGTCATACTTGAAATATCTTTAAGTCGTTAAATCTCAATACCGTATACAAGTTTATCAAATGTTGTGCTTAACAGAACTTTTACGAATAAGTCTTTAAAATTTTCACTAGATCTTATTAGTTGAAAATTAATTTCATCATTTTTCTGAAGCTCATTTGTAAAGAAAAATTTTTGTAAAATATGTTTGGTTTTGTTATCCTTTGCTATATCATTCTCCTAACCGTGCAATATATGTTGCATTCTCTTTATATAATATTGGCAGACAAGCTTTAATATAAAATAATCTACAATATCCTTGAATATGTTGGATTATAAATATGATCTCAACCATACACATTATGACTCGTTTCATAGATTGTCAGAATCTCATAGTGATTTGAGAAATCTGCTTCATAGATCATTATGAGCTCGCAATATCACTATATGTAAAAACATATCATGCTTGTGACCTTATTTAGTGAGGATTCGTTAAAAACTCAATATCTACATTCTAACAAAGTTTAGTGTTACTTTTCTCGAAAATATAGAATCAAATCACCTGTTTCTCGAATATAACATAATAAATGCTTAATGTCATTCTAATATCTTCGAGTTGGTAAGAGTTATACCTTGCAAGCAACCCGATAAAAAAAAAGCAATATCTAATCTTGTACAATTTGCTAAGAGCATAATTGCATTGATAACAATAAGATTTGATACTTCAAGACCAATAATTTTTTTCATCATTATTATAATAATGCAATAGTTTTTGTCAACTTCTGGTGACTTAATCAATCACCATTTGGGGATTTAATAGATATATTTTTGTCCATATAAAACAATTCTAAAACTTTCTCAATAAGATTTTAGTGATGGACAATAACATAACTTGAAATATTCTCGATTTACAGGCTGATATAAAATTTTGTTTTTCCAAAATCTTTCATACAAAATTTCTTCAAATTTGATATATTTTATATTTCTTCATTAGTTCTCTACGGTAATTACATTTAAGTTGTAAGCAATAAGGATATGCACAATAAATAGGAATTAATAAATGTAATTACAATATGCACATGAAAATATGATTACCAATAATAATCAATAAAATTGTAAGATATGCACATAAATAATCTAGTAATATATGTGATAATGTTAAACATTCTAAAATTTATATTTCTAAGCATTTGCTTTAAGTGTGCAGTTTAAATCCTTAAGGGATTTTTCATATATATCATCATTCATGGATCTAATTTTCTTTGAAAACTTTCATGGAATATTCATTTGCATCAAACGCATCATACACTATCAAGTGTTAGAATAAAAATATTTCTCATTCGTCAATGAGTTTAAATTGTTTATTTTTTAATGTCGACATCATTTCACAATCTATAATGTGGGATCTTAATTTTATAAAATATCAATGAACACTTTCAAATATCATAAATATTATAAGTCATATTCATTTTCATTCAATATTTCACATTTATATTGAATTTATGATATTTTTACATACGAGACATACTTATGTCCTTTTATTGGACATTTATATCAAATTTATTCTCTTAGAGAATGTCTAACTTTTCAATTTATCTCCTCAAGAGATATTTATGCCTCGAAATATTCACGCCCCTAATTTATTTCATTCCATAGAATATTTAATTTTTAATTCATGGGACATATAATCAGAATATTATTTTATTTTTCTTTAGAAATATTTTGCATATATGTCCTTTGACTTGATTGATTAATCATATTTCAGATGTGTCAAATTTTCACAAATAACTTATACATTAGTTAATTAATCAGGGGTGTAAGCCATCCGACCAACCCGACCCGACCCGACCAAACCTGACCACTTCAAGTCAGGTTGGGTCGGGCGGGTCCACTCCTTTAGTCGGGTCGGGTCAAGTTTGACATTTGGAGGTCGGGTCAAACCCAACCCAACCCGATTGTTATTGTTGGTTCCATATTTTATTTTTAGTTTTAATATTACTATAAAATTTATATATATATTATGAAATTTTTAGGTTTTTAAGAATTCAAGTTACAATGTTTTAAATAATATTTTTTTAACTTAATGTTTTGAATAGTTTTTTATCTTTAAATTTTTTGTAATATTTTTTGTTAATATAAATCTATTTATATGTCATTTAAATCTAAATATAAAAAATGATTAATTTAAATGTGTTAAATTTAAAAATATTAATAAAATTTAACTTTCATTATAAATAGGTTTATACATATCATTTGAATTTTTTTAAAAAAATATTGAGCTTTTGACAAACTTGGGATTTTTAAAAAAATACATGGCCCAACCCGACTCACCCGACCCACCCGACCCGACCCGCTTACAGCCCTATAATTAATTTATATTTGCACATGATTAATCTTATGAACTACTAATTAGTTTTCAACTTTTTCTTTGAGATTCATGTTCACATAGTCAATTGATCTTTTGAATTATTAATTGTTTTTCAACTTCTCCTTTGAGATTCATATTCATATAGTTTCGCATTAACAATTTTATATGACATTATTTCAAAATTAGGTTTTTTTCCCCTTAATGACAAGAAAATTACTTTATTTAATTATGTTATTATACAAGCATCATATTGTGATTCAAAAAAAAAAAAATTGGCCAATTATGCCAAAATATAAATATATTTTCGTCAAAGAACCTTTTGCTTATAATCACAATATATTTCAATTGACCTCATTTCAAAAAAACATTTGTTTTTCAAGAACATTTATTTACCAATCTATAATTTATTCTTCAAGAGCAATTATTGTCAATATACTAATTACTCTTTGAGAACAATTTAATAAAATATAAGACATTATTTTGTCACTACAAACATGTTGCATTTGTTAATGTGCTAATTGCTCTTTAGGAGTCATGAATAATTTTTCAAGCTCAACATATTTTTATTGGGACATTGATTAATCATATAGTGATGCTCCATTTATTCAACCAATATCAATTTATTTGATAAATAATACGAACACTTTACAATCTCAAATTTCATGTGTTACAACAATGCCATTATTCCATTTCACAGGAACAATAACAATTATAACCATGTTATCAATAATTATAGCCATAATTATTGTTCTTGAAATAATCTCAATTATAATTTCTATCATATAGGATATATTAAATTATTCACATTTTTCAACATTTTAATGCTACTTCGAGAGCATATTTACTACTAAATAATATATTTTTTAATATAAATATTATTTAATGACACTTTAATATTTTAATATTACATTATTCATCGTATGACCAAAATAAACTTTCAGTTTAATTGATTAGGTAAAGTTTATTTTAATCAGGTAACACTGCAACTTCATATGCAAATTTAATTAAAATGAATCCTTCAATAATGTTTGTCACAAAATATTCATTAATTTGATATAACAGATAGAAGTCGAATAAAGATATTAAATAATAAAAATAATAAAATAAATATTTTTACTTAAAAAATAATAAAATAAAAATTTTGAAGATATTCTATTATCATTAGATTGACTATTATTTAGCTTAAAGCTAATTTAAAAATCTCTAATTATATATTGGGTCCACAGGTTAAACTCAATCATATAAACCATTATAATTTTGACATTTTATAGTAGTTCAATAGCTTCTTGTTAATTATAATTTTATTATAATTTTATAATTTTTTTTTCAATAGCTTCTACTAGAAAATCTCACTAACAAAATTCTTTTTAATAGTCAATAACTAAAACTTTATTTCTCAATAATTTTAAGCTATAAAATATTATTTTCGCTGTATAGCTTCAAGCAATGAATTTTTTTATCAAGTTTTGTACTTTAAATATATCAAATCAAGTATCATAATATATTTTTTATCGAATTGGTACTACAACTTCAAGCACAATCAACCATAATATCTTTTCATTTAAATAAATAAAAATAATAAGATTTTGATTGAATCCCCCTTTTTTATAGTTTCAAGCTATAAATAACTATAGATACTTTATTTACAAAGTTTTCTTTTACTTAAATGAATCAAAATATATTAAATGAATATTTCAATCAATATATATTATTGCAATAATTTTATATAATTTGAGAGCCTTGGAGGCCTTGATCTTTGATTCAAATATAAAAAAAAAATAATTTTAATCATATACGTGATTTTCTCACGTAGCTTGAAATATAAACAAAATATTATAGCAAGCTAAGTGAATTTAATGATAAACAATTTTTTAAAAGTTTTTTTTTAACTTAGAAAAATAATATCATCCAATTTTGTTATTCTCATTATGTCTTATATCATAATATTATTTAAAAGCTATGATTACCGTGGTATTGAATTTTTGTTTTTTTATCCTTGACCATTATCATGCTTTTTTTTTCATATATTTCAGTGATTATATCTATGTCCATATTAATAATTATTAACAAATCAGTTTTTTTACTTTAGGGAAAATGTTATACCACTTGGACGAGAACAATAATTGTTTTTTATCCAAATAAAGATCATTCTCTTTTTATAACATTAATAAGATATATATATATATCTGTGTGTGTGTGTGTGTGTGTGTGTGTATACATATATACATGGTTTAGAAATAAACACACATATACAACTATAATATAATTATAATAAGAAATAATATATGCATGTCAATAACATCAGTGATAATATTTTATCTCTAAATTAAAATTAAATATCACTAAATTAGCTAATAAAACTTTAAAAGTATATGTTCACATCCTAATTTTTCTTTTCAAAATGTACTATTTATATAAGTTTATAAGACAACCTCCAGAAAAGAGCGGTGAGACAGAGTCTTCTTAAATTATCGGCCTCCTAAGACGAAAAATTCATCTTCATTTCAATGTTTAACTTTACTCAGACAAGACTTACTTATTATCAACTCAAACTTATAATACTATTTGTATTATAATAATCAAGAATACAGCATAAGTAATTGATTATACATCAAATAAATTATTTATTTGTCACATTTTGACTTTTGATTTTTTATGTACAAGATCGTACAATACGCAACTATAGATGATATTTTCTTGGTCAGTAACATTTTATATAATTTATGTTAAATCATACATATATACAAAAGATATGCATCATTCAAATAATAATATAAAAAATAATCTCACAAATTTAAAACTTAGCCTTAAGCTTTCACCTTCACAGCTTTTGTTTTTTTTATCTTTAAGATATTTGCATCAAAAGTGTGATTGTGATGATAACGTATTATGAAATAAAAGAAAACTGCTAGAAGATCAAGAAAATAAATGGACAAACTTAAGATAATAGAAATAGAAGAAAACTTGTCATTCACTTAATAATATGTCTAATTTTAATCTTAGTACAATATTCACAATGTAAACACCTATTTATATAGGTTATTGGTCATAATGGGATGATAAATATTATTTTCAATACATAAATATAATGGTGGTTACAAAATCTAATAAATGTCCTATAGGTTACATGAAAATAATGAAAAATAAATTGACTATCATAATTTAAGGGTTATAAAATATTAAATGGTAGTAGTGGTTATTCACATTTTATTGTTTGATTGTATTCTTGGTTTTGAATTGTAAATTAAATGTTGCCTTGACTTCATGTTGTTGGTTTATTTATGACTTAGGTCTTAGTCATATATGATTACCCTAACAAATTAGATGTCTTAGATTTAGATCTTCATATATGATTACCCTAACAAATTAGATTTTCTTTTCTATTTTTTCCTTTTTAGACTCGAGTTTTCATTACAAATAAAATTGTTTTTTTATAAAAAAAAAAAAAAGATAGATTTTCTAGATGCCTATATTTGTTAAAAGCAAGAGTTTCTTTGAAAGAGAAACTTATCTTTTAAGTATTATATTTTTTAAAAACATATTTTTGGTCTTAGTTTTTCTGAATTGCTAGACATGCTTATAATAGTAATAAGGTTTTTTTAATCAATTTTTGAATTTGGATATGAATTATTTTCATGTCTAATTTATTTGATAGGCAACAAATTCGGATGAACTTCATATATATCGTTTTCAACATTGCATATAACAATAAAAGTATGCTTACACCTATTACGTGAAGAGAGATCTCATGATATAGCTAAGATAACATATGTGTACAATTGTTGTTTTTCCTATTGTTATTTATTTAATTTTATAAATACATGCAATACTAATAGTGTTTTGGTTATTGTTATTCTTTTCATTTTATTGGATTTGTATATTTGTTGTTGTTATCTAAAATATTGTAAATAAAAGAAAATACTACAAGTAACATAATTTAAAATTATAAGTTCAAATAAATAATCATTTTACAAACCCATCTTTATATTATTTCAATTTAAAACTTGATAAGGAAGTCTTGGTAATTTATGATTGCATTTAGAGCTCTACCAAGATCATAAAAGGGCTAATGCTTAAAAGATTAAAGAATTCCATGAAGTATCCTCCGTCTCCAGCCATCTATGGTGTGGGTCGCGCAAGGGTTCTTAATGGACCAAAATCTCACATGAAGAGCTCTCACAAAAGCAGCGGAAGGCCAATTATGTAATGATCTAAGAATCGTCATCTATTTTGGCTTTCCATCCCTATGAACTCAATGAAATATTCTCTTAAAATATATTAATTAAATTAAATTTATTAAAAATTAATGTTGAACCGACCAGTACTAGTGGATAGATATGACAGGAGAAAGGACATAGTTGTGGTAGAATGAATATCTACAAATCACATGAAATTAAGAGATGTCTAGTTCATTATTCAAAAACTTAAAAACAATTCAAAAAGGTAAATATCTATAAAAAAAAATTATATTTTATTTTTTAAAATATATATGTGTGTGTGTGTGACTACAAAAGTTTTAAGATCTAGACAACAATATCTTAAATATTTATAGTTATGTTTTCAAGAGATTAGAGAGGATGCAAGTCTTTTATATTTACTGATCTTTAAAAAAAAAATTATCCTTTGCATTCTGTTTTTAAAAAAATTGTCTTAAAATTTAGTAAACAATACATATTTATACACGGGTAATTAAAAAAAAAACAAACAAACAAACAGTACTTTTCCAATGGGAGAGATGGGTAAGTGCGTTAGAGAACAAAAAAAAAACAAGCACTGGAAAAAAATAATTTAGTAGCAACAGCTGGTGGTCTGTTGGTTTGCTAAAAGGCATGCTTTTCAATATGCTAGTTCGGATTACTTCTGTAAGATAAGTGAGACAACATCCGTAGCCCAGTTGGAAGGAAGGAAGCTCGAAGGCATCTTGATGTTGGCAGATTCCGAAAGAACGGATAACGTACGTAGCTTTGAATATGAAGGGCAATCGATCGAGTCAATGAGAGTTGTTGCTGAGGATGTGATAATAAAGGAAAGTTGTTACCAAAATTATGGTTGCCGGGCGGCAAACCGTGATCAAATCACGGTTGCCGACTATCGAACCATGGTCAAGGTACTGATCGAAGAAGGGGTGCTAATAAATATATAATGTAATATTATGTTTGCAACAAATTTATTTATTATATAATTGAAGTCTTACTTAATAGCATAAAAAAGGAATAGTTTTTAAGAAAAATATAAAATTTTCTTATAAAACAAGAGAATTTTCTTATGTTTGGCAACTCATATTTTTTTTAAGATTTTTGTTTTAAAAATTTCACAATTTTCTTATCTTTTTCTAGTTTTTTCTTATGTATTTTGATGGCAAAATAAGATTTTTATGAGAAAAGTCAAGATTTGACATGTGAAAATATAATAAGTTACTGAAA
>JAJIYU010021166.1:0-10138 GCA_030144865.1 Tinospora cordifolia | reverse complement strand
GATCTAAATTGATTTATTTTGAGATTTGACAAAGAATAAGGATTTTGGAAAAAAAATTCTATTTTATAATAAAATAGATATGATAGTCTATGGATATCCAAGTTTAAAATGATTTAAATTCATTATAGATAGGTAGAAGGAACTAGAAATTAATAATTTTAATTTATTCTCATTTTCAGATCAACAGTTTAGGAAGTTGAAAACCCTTGTTGAAAATGAATAATTTTCTTGGAAGATAGAAAAAATTATTGGAGGAAATTGAAATATGTGATTTGTAGTTTTGACAAAAATAATGATTTTGAAATTTTATTTGAAAAATATACATACATACATACTTACATATATATATGGGAGTTCGTTGTTGGAACCCTTAATATTGACTTGAATAAATTTTATGTGAATTTTGAAGCAGAATAGTTTGATATTTGGAAGTCTTATTTTGTTTGTAATAAATTTAATTTTGATATGAAAAGAAGTATGATCGGAGATTGACTTTAATAGAAGTCTTGATGTGAATATTAAATATTAGAATCGTCCTATTGAAGTGAAAAATATTTATTGAAGTTTAAGGAAATTTTAAAGGATTTTAAATATTAAAATTTAATTTATCCAAATTGAAGTAAAAATAGAGATTTTTGGAAAAGACTCCAAGTTGGAAAAAAAATGGATATGAAAGTTTTAAGAGTATTCCAACTCGAGAATATTTTCTATTCATTATGGATATATAGTAGGAACTTGGAAATCGATTAGTTTGATCTTGATTTCTATTTTCAAATTAATAGTTTAGTAGTTGGAAATTCTTACTCTGATATGAATGATTTTCTTAAGAGATAAAGAAAAAAAATTATTGGTAGAAGTTCTAGAGATTGTGAGACCTAATACTAAATTTATTTTGAGGTGGATGAAAAAAAAAAAGAAATTAGAAAGACTAAATTTTTTGAACTTAATCTTTAAGAAAATTTTAAGAATGTCAGGTTCTTAGAAATATTTTGGTTCAACAGTACTAATTGAAAAAAAGGAACTTTAGGAATTGACTATCATGATTTCGATTTGCAGATTAAAAATCAAGAGGCAAGAAAATACATTGAAGAAGCGCAAAGAACACAGAAAAATATAATGTGGGTGAGATTACCGTACTTCCTAGCCTTATTTAGATTTTGAATGCAAAACATGATACGTGTTTACATTTAATGTAACTAAGAACATGCTAGGATATTTTGTGAATTTTTGTGTGGCATGATGTAATGTGAATTCATGATGACCAGTTATATTGATTTAATATCTTGAATAGTTAGTCCGTTTGAAGTATTTTCTTGAATGTTCATGCATGCAAATTTCTTTATTTGAAAATTTATTTTACATTGATAATTGATTGATATTACTTGGAATGACTTGTACAACTAAAGAAGATTAAAGGATGATTAAGAACACATGTGTCGGTGCAATGGATGAGCTAACGACGCATCGTAAGTCTTCTTGTGATGGACGAGCCTTAAGCGCATCGTAGGTACCCCACCAGAGAGTTGCCTGTGGCGGCTAATATTGTCTTTGGAAGCTATTAATGGTCGTAGCGCGTTACCCTTTCCTTAGGTTGTGGTCCCCATGGTATGGCTGGATACCGTACCTAAATTCGCTCCCGGATCGTAGGGGCTTATCGAGAGGGTTATGGACTCTTTCGATCTTAGGTTACAACAATACAATTAAATGTGTGAAATGCCTAATGTAATAGAAGTGTTTGCATGTTTTATTTTCTGGTTTAAATAATGCTAGCAATGTATCAGTATGATGCACTGAGTTCTTGAGCTCACACCCTTTCTTTTTCAAGTGATCATTGAGATAGCTTGAGTTGACGGACACCACAGAAGACTCGGCTATTTTTTGAAACCTTACTAGGGAGGTTGTTACTATGTTTTATACTAATTGTCATTTCTTGTATTAAATCTGAACTAGGCACATGCCCCTTTCCTTTTTCTTGTTAAACTGACTTTTTATGTGCAATTAAATGTTTTGGATTTATTTTAGAGATTTTTAATTTGTTCAATTTTGAACTTGATGCTTCCTTTTTCAGTTGAAATTTTACTGATCATTTTATTTATTTAGAAGTTTACTTTAAAAAAAATCATGCCTACTTAAACTGATTTTATCATTCCTTGAAAGAGATTTGAGATAGAGTGGGATTATGAATTAATTAGCGCTTTGCCTCTTTGTGAACCATGCGATGGCAGCTTCCCCTTTCGAGTGGGCGCGCCTTCTCCAAGCGTGGCCCAAAGGAACTCGTGGGAACTAGGGGCCAGGGTGTTACAATGCAAAATCACATATGAGTAGGTTGAAACAATCTCAAATCCAAGAATTAATTAATAAGAATTAATGTTTGCACCTTGAAACCTCTACTAAGCCAAGTTACATATCTAAAGATCTCTAAGCCTAAAACCTATGTTTATCATCCAAGGTTAGCTAAAGCACTTGTCAATGAATCCAAACTCGAAGCGTCACAAGATATCGGGAGGACATGCTATAAAAAGTTTTATGGACCATACCCAATCCTCACAAGGTATCAAGAAGACACATTACAAACAACCTATGGGACCATACTCTGACCCTTAGAAGTACCAAATGGAGTGATAAACAAATGATGGCTTCTAATCAATAACATTCAAAGCCTATTAAACTAAGGGTCCACTCAAGTTAACATGGTCTTCGAGACTCTCCTTGATATCAGATTAAACACATGTAAACACGAGTTATACTTTGGATCCTCCCTTAGTACCCAATACATCTGCCATGCATTTTGAAATAGTTATATTAACACAACATAAGATGAAATCCAACAATACATGCAAGATAACATAAACCCCTAAAACTACTCTTTGAATTTTTTTTTTTTTTCCATACTTTTGACACAAGGTTTAATATATATTTTTACTCACATCTTTCAGTTGTTGGTTGTGCATAATTCAGTATATAATATGTATCCAAATGCATTGTTATGGTAAGGGTTTCTCAAATGCAGCAAAGGGGTTCTTTAATCTTTGTAATTTTGGATATTTGTAGATCATGCATTTTCTAACTCATTTTTCATTTGAAATAAGGTTGCTTGATTAACAACTTGTGGCATTATAACTAGTGTACTCGTTAGTTCATCAATCACACGTCTTTATTATATGCATAATTACCTATTTAAGATTCTAATTTCAACATGAAAAACAGAGGTGAGAGCATTCAAATTCATATTTAAAATAGAGGTTAAATTACCAAAATTAATTCTAATAACTTTGTGATCATTACATTTGAATCTATGCATCACAACTACTATTTCCATCAAGGTTTTTAAACTAGATTGCATAGCTCAAACTATGGACCTCATTTCTCGAATTTACATAACCTAACTTCATGTTGTATGCAATCAAATAGCATAAGAGTTCCATTAAATTAGTCACAATTCATAGCCTATATTCCATGATGAAATTCCTAATGTCCATCCATGAAATTTATTCCAAATCATCAATACCAAATTATACAACAACAATAGGACACCATAAAACATACAATTTGAGTTGAAGATCAGCCATTTTACCTCAAGAAGAATGCTCACTTCAATTAGAAACTCCCTCTCTAATGATCGTCCTTCAATCTTCTCCAATCTACTTTATTTTCAACTATGTTATTGTATTCCTTAAGCTCCATTAATTGCCATCATAATTTCTTTGTTTTTGAGCTCGAAAGCACCAAGTATGGAGGATGAGAAAGATATGGATAGTTGTAGGAAATGGAGCAAGAATGGACGAAGATGTGCAAGAGAAAAAGGTGGTTTTGTAAATGGCTTGCATGTCTCCTTTCATTGCCACATAACAATTCAGGTGCATGCAATTCAACCATCTAAAGCTTTGGGTGTCTTATGTAGAACTTCCCTCAACTATCAACAACATCACAAAATAGCCAACTACAATTTTTTGGGGCTCTATGGTCACCGTATTTAGGGGATGAAATTTAGGACAAGACATGATAACCCAACCTAAACTCGACATACATTTAATAGGTTTTGGTTTAACATAAATAGGTTTGGGTCAAACTAGGTTAAACACGATTAAACATGACCAAAATTTTAGTCATAAATTAGTTAATTTGTGAAACTCAAAAATGACTGCTTCAACACTATTATGGACAAGTTAGAGATAAATTATAAATAAGTTAATCTAAAGTTAATGTATTTATTAATTTGTTGATGATATAATTTTTTATTATTTTTAAAAAATAATTTTAATTTAATTTTTTTATAAATTATTTATATTTTTTATTTTAATTAATAATTATTGTAAAAAATAATTTTAAAAATTGGTTACAAAAAAAATTAAATAGGCTATATATAGCTACACATTATTCCATGATTAATAAATAAGTTGTATTTGGGTTTTCATATCTAATACGATTAATAAATGAATTGAATTTGAATTTACAATATATGACCAATCCTCGTTTACTATGGGAGTTGTTTATGACATAATAATATGAATTATTACCCTTAACTAAAATGATAAAGTTTTTAATTTCTATTCTTTATAGCCGCCATGTTTTCGAGTCCAATTTTCATAAATAAATTTACTTTTTCACTTTTAAAAAATGTACAACCAAAAATGACATGTCAAATTTTACGAATCAAGGGTCATTAAATGTATATTCAGATCTACATGTTAGAAAAAAAAAACGGATTTATGTATATTTATAGCTTTGGGAGAAAGTTTGCAAGTTTTTAAAGTAATTTTTATTTTAATATTTTCTTTCTATATTCATGTTTTTATCATTTTAATTAAATAACTAGGGTCAAAAATAAGTTATTATAAATTTAAATTTGGAAATGTCGACAACCGAATAGATAGAAAATGGATAAAAACTTTCTTTAATTTCACTATTTATGTTCAATGTAGTACTAACAAAAAGAGTACAATATCTTTAGGTAAAAATAGATTGCATATAAAGGAAATGATTTATGTCATTGATATCATATGGATGTGCATTTGCATGATTGAAAGAGAGCCATATCAGCTTCAAATTGATGAAAACACAACTCCTTAGTATCCATACTTTTTCTTTGTCATGTCACCTTTACCTTGAACATAGATATATAGTGACAATGAATATATCGAAGCTTGTATTAAAAATGTTCACAGGTATTGAAATATCTATAGATTTTGGACTATTAATCGCCTCATCAAGTTGTCAAGATGTCGTCAAATGTTCTTACAAGCCAAGATTTTGTTTTATTCCATTTATATATTTATTTATACTGAGATTTTCTGAAGGGGTGTAATTGTAAAAACAGCAAAAGTAATAGTAATTTTCCTCAAATTAAGCATCAGATTCTGACTAATTAACATGTATAGCGTATAGCCTCCTACAAGACCACTGTATTTACAGTTTACACGTTCAATTCCATCAACTGGACTCAACTGTTCGCTCTAAAACCATGCTTGACATTTTTTTGAATGTAAAATTATAATTTTGAAATTAATTAACTAATATTAATTTGTAGATAATACTGATATTACAGCTATAATGAAATTTTTTTATAATTTATAATCATTTACATAGATAAATAAATATTTAAAAATATGCATACCAACTATTTATTGAATGATCGTAAGTTTTACAATTATATATTTAATGTAAGAAAAATAATTAATTTAATATTATCCTTATAAAAGTCCGCCAAATGGAAGATAGAAACATTGGATAAGATGAATACATGGCATTACCCCTCTCAATTAATTTTATTGTACTCTTCATATATTTATTTTTATTTATTTTTGGAAGAATTCGTTGAGATAAATTATTGTTAAGGAATGCAGTAGAGCATATAATAGGGGATCGTGTGCAGAGCAGTAGAATGAAGTGTAGGAGCAACAAGAGCAAAGTGTTTTCTGGAAGTAGGTTGTTAATCAGTTAGTTGTTCAGGTTGTTAATCAGTTAGTTGTTCTGATTCTATGTTTCAGGTTGCAACTTTGTTAATTAACGTCATAGTGTAGTGTATAAAAGAAACTGATGTAACAGTAACAATCATCTTTTGAGAATGAAAATCTTTGTTTGAGCAATTCCATTCTCCTTTGTTTTCTGTATTCTTACATGGTATCAAAGTCATGGCTTCAACTTCATCAACATCCCAATCTCAGCCACATAATACAGATAGATCAGTTGGATTTACTACTATTATATTCTCTCACAAGATCTTGATGAAACTAAACAATACCAATTTTCTTCTGTGGAAATAGCAGGTGTTTTCTGCTATACGAGGAAATAAACTAGAGCAGTTTCTCGATTCAACCACTATACCTGTCAAATATCTGTCTACTGAAGATGAAATTTAGAATAAGATCAATGTAGCATTTCTGGAATGGGATCAACAAGACCATCTGCTGATGTCCTGGTTACTATCTTCGATTTATGAAAGTGTCTTACCAAGGTTAGTCGATTGTTCTTCCTCATCTCAGATCTGGTTTAATCTTGAACATTACTTTAGTTCTCAGATCCGTGGAAAGCAGTCTTAGTTTTAGAAGAAACTTCAGAATACAAAGAAAGGTAGTCTCACTATTACAAATTATCTGTTACAAATCAAGAACAACGTGGATCAGTTAGCTTTAGTTGGATCTGTTCTAACTGAGAAATATCATATTGATGCGATCTTTGATGGTCTTCCTGAGGAATATGATCCATTCATTGTTTCTGTATCTTCAAGAATTGATACTTATTTAGCTCTTGAAATTGAAACATTACTTCTTGGTTAGGAATCTCGAATCGAGAAGCATGACGAAACACTTGATGTTGCAGCAAGTGTAAATTTAGTGCATAACAAGCAATCCTTTATCCAGCCTTTCACAGTTTCTGGTTCTAAATGATCATTTCCAAGACCAGTTTTCATTCGTGTGGTGCTTTTCCGGCACAAAGTAGAGGTGGTTTTGTATCAAATCCAAGAGGTGGTTACTCTTCTGGTAACAACTGACCACAATGTCAGGTGTGTGGTAAAATTGGCCATATTGCATTAAACTGTTTTCATTGGTTTGATAAGAACTACAATGGTGTACCAACATCAGTTAGTCCTCCTGTTCAAGCAATGCTAACACATACTTTTGAAGTGGACTATCCCTGTGCATTTGAGACTGAAATTTCATCTTATTCACCTACTTGGGATTCAAATTGATATCCTAATTCAGGAGCTACAACTCATGTGACTTTTAATTCTGCAAATCTTATGGTTAGTGGATATTATTCTGGATCTGAGAAAGTGTTGGTTAGTGATGGATCAGGATTGCCTATCACCAAGATACTCCTGGCGGGGAAACTTGAGAAAGGACTCTACAAGTTTGATAGCTGTCAAGTACCTGTCAAATCTAGTGGTGAGAATTCATCTTCTATCCAATCTGGAAATGCAGCTATCAAAAACTGTTTTAGCCTGATGCATACTCTAAAATCTACAAATGATGAAATGATTGATACTAAGGGTGTTCATCTAGTAATAAATGTAGTCTTATATGTGGAACTGATGCAGATAAAACTAGTTTGAATAAAGATGCTCAGAGCTTTGATTTGTGGCATTGTAGACTAGGTCATGTGTCTAATAAAACTGTGACCAATGTCCAAAATTCATGTAATCTGAAAATTCCTTGTAATTCAGATGCTTTTTGCTCAACCTGTGCACTTAGAAAACTACAAACGTTTCCTTTTCCTGTATCTCAAACAACTTATCATCAACCCTTGGAGCTAGTATACTCTGATGTTTGAGGTCCAACACATGAAACCTCATCAAATGGTTATCGTTTTTATGTCCATATCTTGGATGCTTATTCTAAGTTTACATGGATATATCTTCTTCGACACAAATCTGAGGTGTTTAAGACCTTTCCTGATATTCAAATCACAAGCTGAATTGCAACTAGGATACAAATTGAAGATGATTCAAATAGATTGGGGTGGTGAATATCGTGGGTTTAAAGACTATGTTGAAGTTAATGGTATAGTTCATCGTCTGTCATGTCCTTATACTCATGAACAGAATGGAGTTGTAGAAAGGAACCATTGAACTATTGTTGATCATGGTTTAGCCATGTTAGCTCATGCTAGTATGCCCATTCGTTTTTGGGATGAAGCATTTCGTGCTATTATTTATGTTTTTAACAGACTCCTATTGCAACAGTGCCCTGTTCTTCTCCACTTGAGATTCTCTACAAAGTTAAACCTGATTATTCTAAGCTGAGAGTCTTTGGTTCGGCTTGTTATCCTAACTTGAGACCTTATCATAAACACAAATTGAATTTTCGTACAATAATGTGCACCTTTCTTGGTTACAACTTTAATCATAAGGGCTACAAGTGTTTTTCTCCTTCAGGTTCAATTTATATATCCAAAGATGTGCAATTTGATGAGTTTAAGTTTCCTTTTGCTTTAACACAACACCTATTTCTGTCACCATGCCTGCTGATGAATTTACTTTACCTTCAACATTAATTCGACAAGTGTCTAAATCTTCTCTTGAAGTTGTTTTGAGTACACAACCATCTTCTTTAGTTTCACTTTCTTCTCCTTCTGTTAGTGTTCCAGCTGATTCTGTGGATATTCAAGTTTCCAAACCATCTCCTCTAGTACAACCTTCTCATCCAATAACTTCTTCTTTTCCTATGGTCACAAGAGGAAAAACAAGAGTGTTTAAGCCCAAAGTCTTTTCTGTCATATGTGAACCAAATTCTGTTTCTGAAGCTTTAACATATGAGCATTGGTTTGCAGCTATGACTGATGAACTTCTTACTTTTGAACGGAATCAAACATGGACTTTAGTCGATTTGCCTCCAAATAAGAATGTCATTGGTAGTAAATGGGTGTTTAAAGTAAAGGAGGATCCAGATGGCACCATTCATCATTATAAGGCTCGCTTAGTAGCAAATGGATTTCATCAACAACCTAGTTTTGATTATACTGAAACATTCAGTTCAGGGGTGAAACCAGTGACCATTCGCGTGGTGTTATCAGTAGCTTTAACCTATGGCTAGTTTATACATCAATTGGATGTGAATAATGCCTTTCTCAATAGTATTTTATGTGAAGAGGTCTATATGCAGCAACCTCTTGGATTTGTTACTGTTGGATCACTGCAAGTGTATAAGATGGCAATAGTAATATACTCGATAAATACCAGATTATCGTCATCTGGGAACGATTTGTGGTTGATATCTTAAATCCCAATCTAATTTTAATCTCAATTTTAAGGCTTAAAATCAAATTAAATATTAAAAACTTAAATTAAATTTAAAATCAAATTGAAAGCAAGTGAATATTAAATTGAAAAATATATGAATTAAAATTCTAGGATAGTAAAATATCATGTATTCACTTTTAATATTTATTTTAATTAATCTAAATTTTGTTCTTGTAGGTTATAGCACAAATAATTAAAACTTTCTGCCGAGGCGCCTTAATCCTATTAGTTAAATTGCCTAATACCCCCTCCTGAGGCGTACAGTCAATAAACTAATGCATTAAAAATATTAATTATGTGCAACCTTCTATATAATTAACAACCTCCCGGTCAATTAATTCAGATAGGTCTATATTCTGATTATCCAATTATTGAACCTCTCTTCTGAGTTAATTTAATAATTTAAATTCAATTTATAGGTGATCAATCAATAAAAAACATTAAGCACACAGAATATAAAACAATACCTCAAAATAAATTAATCAAAATAAAAATTAAAAGTTTTTACAATCTAAATTACATCCTAGAAATAAAAATATTTAGTTGGACATATTTACGAAAGTACCAAACAAAGAATTAAATAAAATAAAGATCATACTAGACTATGCTTTAATCTTGTTCTTCAATTCTCTTCTTCACTTTTTTTCTCTTTCGTCTTCAATAACTGCTTCAAAATTGGAATAATGAACTCTGGCCACATATGCCTTTATATAGGCATATATTAATGTGGTTATCCTCTAAATATAATTCTACTTATGTAAGGATTCATGTTTCACGTAAATTACAATGCTAATTACATAATCCAATTCTAACTCTCTAATTGACAATCAACCCATTAGAACTTCACATTATTTACAATCTTTGCCCATTGATTTTGTCTTATTTCTCATGCCCCTTTCC
>JAJIYU010021165.1:0-10168 GCA_030144865.1 Tinospora cordifolia | reverse complement strand
TTTTAAATTTATTTTTCGCTGTAATGGTTTATTGTACTCGAAATTTGTCGAATGAATAAATGAAAAATTTTATTTACCATGATGTCATTTTGTACATAGACTAATGTACACATGAACTCTATTGTGTTTGGGGTCTAAGAAAAAGAAAATGTAGCACGGGCCCGTCTCCCTGGCATCCCAAGATTTTTGATCAAAGAGAATTGAACCGTCAGATAATATGAAAAATGAGACTTGGGAGGCGGGGTGTTACAAAGGTGGTATCAGAGCCTAGGCTTTAGATGCTTTGGGCAAGAATTAGAAAAAATTGACTAGTCTGGTAAGACTATTTATTGATTTAATTTAGAAGCCCTACCTTATGTTTTGAAAACTGAAATGATTTTGAAAAATTGTTTTCGAAAAGAGATATATGTTTTCAACGGTTTTGTTTGGATACGAAGATTGCAAGTTGAGCTGATAGTGGGTAAGCCTTGTCCCGAGTAAAGCTAAACATTGAAAGGGAGATGGGTTATCCCGTTCAAGAAAGCACGGTTGCTAAGCAGACTTCGGTCTCGTCGTCCGATCTTGAGGTTGTCCCACCAGCTCATACGAGTAGTCAGAGTTGAAGAACACATTTATTTTCTTACGAGATAAAACAAGTAGGTGGTAATTGAGGGCTAGAAATTCACTGTGGTCTAAATGAGATGCCAACAAGGATTTGAGAACCTAGGTCTAGGGAAGAGACCTTAAGTAGAGACTTGGGGGTTGCCAAGGGTAGCACAGTGAATCATGAATAAACTTTTAGGGCATAAGTTAGAGACTTCAAATGTGTGAAAAACGAACATTTGTTTGGTTAGGGCACGAGATCGAGAGGATCTTGTATCTTTGGTTTCTATGTGGTATGTGACGCATAGGATTCAAGGATATAGAGGAATCTTGAACTCAGAGAATGACAGGCCATGTTTGGTGAATGATCGATGGCTTTGGACGAACTTGTTTCCCTGTGCTTGGCTGGTATGGGATAGTCAAGTATAGTAAGGCTTGTGAAGCCTTATAAATCGAGACATTTGCAAAATTGTTTGGGTGCAGCCTTGTTTTGGGTGAAAACCTAAGTGGAAGGGGTAGAGTGGTATGGGACACTTGAACTTGAAAGCTTAGGTAAAAACTTGAAACCTTGTTGCGCTAGCTTGATTGTATGATTGTGTGATATGCATGCTCTATTGCTTTGAAACCAAATCCCGTACCCATGCACAAAAAGAACGTAGAAGCATAAATTGTTAGGCCACTAAACAAATCGAAGATATAGAGAAATAAATATAGAGTCATGATAGTACGAACAGTTGATGAGGCAAAAACTGACTGAGTGTTAAATTTATAGATAATGGCTGAAATAAGAAAGTACGCTACTCGATCCAGCACTTCTGATGAAAGTGAACAGCGAGAACAGGAGCTGTCTGCGGGAATGGAGGCCCGGATGGGGATCATGATGATGAAATGTCACAAAGAGTATTAGATCAACTATTGAGGGCACTTCCACAGATAATCCCTCAGATGGCCCCTCAGCCTCAAGCACCTGAATCGATGCAAGTTCAACAGACAACACTTGTGGCTCAAGACCCTGAAAATCAAAGGGCTAAAGAAAATTTAGAAGATGAGAAACAAAGAAAGATGCTGATAAAAATGAAAAAAACTCACCCCTCCTTCTTTTGATGGTACTACAGATAGCATCTCAGTGGACCACTGGTACCAAGAGATGGAGGAAATCCTTGATGTGATGAAAGTAACTGGGTCCAGACGAGTAGCACTGGCCACGCACCACTTCAAAGGACCAGCCAGAAGTTGGTAGCGTATGGTGAGGATGGACCCGAATACAAATGTTGATAATATGAGCTGGGAAGACTTTACAGAAATCTTCTATGAAAAGTTCTTTCCGGAAGCAACTTTGACGAAGCTACAAGAGGACTTTGTCCATTAAAACATAGGGACATGACTGTGGCTGAATATGAGAAGAAGTTTACGGAACTGGCTGAGTTCTCATCAGATTTGATCAGGGATGAGAGAAGGAAGGCCAATAGATTCACCCAGGGTTTCAAGATTGAGATCCGAAAACTGATAAAAACCACCTCTCTGAAGACATACAGAGAAATAGTAGATAAGGCATTAACTCGTGAACAAGAGCTAAATTTTGAACAAAGGCTGAGAAACAAAAATAAGAGGCCAGAAGGTGACAGAGATCACTAAGGAAATTTGAAGAAAAGAAATACCAACCAGAATAACGGGAACAATATGCCTCAACGACAAAATCGACCCAAAACAGAAGAACAGTTGGAGCTGGCAAGATGACAAGGGCGGTGCTTCAATTGTAATCAGCGAGGGCACCTATCGAGGTTTTGTCCTACCAAAACCTAGATGCGACCACAACAACAACCTCCAAATAATCAAGGTGGAGCAGTGAATGCACGCTCTCTACAACAACTGCCTCCACAAAATAACACCCAGGGCAAAATCAAAATCAGGGTCAAGCAAAAAACCTAAACCAGGGTCGTGGACAAAACCAAGCTAGAGTATTTGTCATCGCTGATGCTCCTGAAAACCAAATCCCTGCAGTTGAAGGTACATTCTTGTTATTTAATACTACTGTGAAACTGCTATTTGATTTGGGTGCTTTAAAGTCATTTGTTTCTAAAGAACTAGTTAGTAGATTACGACTAGTAACAAAGACTTTGCCTATAACGTTGAATGTATCAACACCTATAGGGACTTCTATTACATCAAAGCAAATGTGTACTTGTGACCTTAGGTTTGAGGATAAGCTGATTTTAGCCGACCTTCGTGTATTACCATTCCACGGGTATGATTTAATATTGGGTATGGATTGGTTGGACCAGTACCATGCACAAATAGATTGTCCCAAGAGAAGAGTAACGATAACATTGCCCTCAGGAGAAACCTTCAAGATAGATGGAGATATTCATAAATTGCCTAGGAGCCCAATGATAGCTATGTTGAACTGCTTGAAACAAAATGAAGACCTCGAAAACCTCTTAAAGGAAGACTCTGAAGGACCAAAAGAAATAAGAAATTTAGAAGTAGTCCGGGACTATGAAGATGTGTTTCCTGATGACTTGCCCGAACTACCACCAACTAGAAGCATCGAGTTCAAGATCGAACTCCAACCTGGAACCAAACCCATAGCTATACTTCCTTACCGTATGGCACCAGTAGAACTAATTGAGTTGAAGACCCAATTAGATGAGCTATGAGAAAAAGGATTCATCAGACCAAGTGAATCACCTTGGGGGGCTCCAGTGTTGTTTGTAAAAAAGAAAGACGGATCTATGAGACTTTGTGTCGATTATCGAAAATTGAATCAAGTAATGGTAAAAAACAAATACCCTTTACCAAAGATAGACAACCTATTTGATCAATTAAGAGGAGCCACTCATTTCTCAAAAATTAACCTTAGGTCAGGCTATCATCAGTTGAGGATCCGTGAAACAGACATTCCTAAGATTACTTTCAGAACTCGATATGGTCACTTCGACTTTACAGTAATGCCTTTTGGTCTAACCAATGCCCCGGCAACATTCATGGACTTAATGAACCGAATATTTAGGCAATACCTTGACCATTTTGTCGTAGTATTTGTTGACGACATCCTAATATACTCCAAGTCCAAAGAGGAACACTTAGAACACTTAAAGATCGTGTTAGAAACACTCAGAAAACACAGACTGTATGCCAAATATAGCAAGTGTGAATTCTGGATGAAGACAGTCAAATTTCTTGGCCACGTAGTATCAGCAGAGGGCATTTTTATGGATCTTGAGAAGGTGGAAGCTGTCATGAACTGGAAGCAACCAAAGACAGTTACAGAAATGAGGAGTTTCTTAGGCTTGGCTGGATACTACAGAAGGTTCATACAAGATTTCTCTAAACTAGCATAACCTATGACTAAGCTAACTAGGAAGGGAGTTAAGTTCAATTGGGATAAGAAGTGCGAACAATCATTCCAAGAACTGAAGAAGAGATTAACTACTGCCCCCGTCCTAGTTACTCTAACCCATGGGGTTACCTTTACCCTTTATACTGATGCATTATTGAATGGACTGGGAGTAGTATTGATGCAAGGAAGACAAGTAGTCGCTTATGCCTTGTGACAACTGAAGGTCCATGAGAAGAACTATCCCACTCACGACCTAGAGTTAGCAGCCATTGTATTCGTCCTGAAGATTTGGAAACATTATCTTTATAGTGAGAAATTTGATCTGTTTTCAGATCACAAGAGCTTAAAGTACATCTACACCCAAAAGGAGTTGAACCTCAGGCAACGGAGATGGATGGAGTTCTTGAAAGACTATGATTTTCAACTACACTACCATCTAGGGAAGGCCAATGTAGTGGCTGATGCCTTGAGTAGAAAGTTCAACAAACAAGAGGAAGAGAAAGGCCAGATGTACCAGTTGATCGAAGACTTCAGGCTGGGTGTAACTCTAAATGAAACACAAGCTTTCCTCTACACCATGTCTTGTCAATCGAATCTTCTGCATCAAATCAGGGATGAACAAAAACAAGACAAAGGGCTTACCAGTCTGATTGAGGGAGTTACACAGGGTAAGCATTCTGACTTTAGGTTAGATGCTGAGAATATCTTAAAGTTCGGGAAAAGGATCTGTGTATCTTAGAATGGGCAAAGTAAACAGACAATATTAGATGAGGCTCATCAGACCAAGTATATGATGCATTTTAGTAGAGATAAAGTGTACCAAAACCTTAAAAAGACCTACTGGTGGAGGGGCATGAAAAGGGATATAGCCCAATATGTCGCTAGATGTTTGACATGTCAGCAAGTGAAGGCAGAGCACAAGAAACCTTTAAGGATGTTACAACCACTTCTGATACGAGAATGGAAGTGGGATAGCATCGCGATGGACTTTGTTAGTGGTCTGCCAAGGAATCAGAAGGGGGAAGACACTGTATGGGTGATTGTGGATTGTTTAACAAAGATAACTCACTTCCTACCCATTCGATCTACAGATTCTGTTGGGAAACTTGGAGAATTATATGTCAAGAAAATTGTAAGACTGCATGGTGTTCCCACAACCATCGTGTCGGATAGAGATTCTAGGTTCACTTCTCAGTTCTGGTAGAGTTTACAGAAAGAGCTAGGAAGCAGACTCACCATGAGCACTGCATTCCATCCTCAGACCGATGGGCAATCTGAAAGGGTCATCCAAATATTAGAAGATATGTTGAGATCTTGTGTTCTGGATTTCAAAGGGAACTGGAGCAAGTACCTACACCTAGCAGAGTTTGCTTATAACAATAGTTATCAAGCAAGTATCAAGATGGCTCCATATGAGGCTCTTTATGGGAGGCCCTGCAGATCACCAACTTGTTGGGCTGAACTCGAAGATCATGTTCTTATGGGTCTAGATTTGGTGGAAGAAATGAGCAACCAAGTCAAACTGATACGAAAGAGATTGGCTACAGCTCAAAGTCGTCGAAAGAGCTATACTGATAACAGAAGGAAACCCATAGAGGTCCAGGTAGGAGATCAAGTGTTTCTAAGAATCAGTCCTCAAAAGGGAATTAAGAGGTTCGGATTCAAGGGGAAGTTATCACCAAAATTCATTGGGTTCTTTCAAATACTTAAAGAGAATCAGGGAATGCGCTTATGAGTTGGAGCTACCAAATCAAATGTCCTCAGTGCATATTGTATTCCATGTATCGATGCTACAGAAGTATGAACCAGACCCATCACATATCATACACTAGGAGGAAGTTGCATTACGAGACAATGCAAGTTACGAGGAACCAACAATTAGTGTATTAAACCGTAAAGTATAACGTCTTAGAACCAAGGAAATTTCACTTGTTAAAGTTCTGTGGAAACATCATGATTTGGAAGAAGCAGATGGAAAGCGAGATAAAAAACAAATATCCAGGTCTTTTCACCCAAAATACCTAACCAAACAACATTGAAGTAGATAGGTACAAATTTCGAGGACGAAATTTATTATACGGAGGGTAGGTTGTAACACCTGAACTTTTAGTGACATAATAATTGTAATACCTGAAATTTTAGTGACGTAATAGCCGAAATTAGAGTTTAAAACACATATACGTATATATTAATATATAAATACATATATATATATATATATATTTGTCATTGGTATGCCATTAATTAGTTAGCATAGAAAAATAAAGGAATATACATTGATTAATATTAGACATATAGAATTGTTGGGTAAATATATGCATCTCTATTTGAATAAGAAAATAGTATTTTTAGTGTGATATTAATATAGAAAAGTATGTATATAAAATATTAATTAGATGCACTCATGAAAATAATATTTCATTTAGTATGATGGTAATATACATAGAGAAGTAATGTGTAATAGAAAGACATTCATGAATGAAATATCTCATTTGGTGAGATGTTAAAGTGGGCATATGTAGGAAGTGATAATCCCACGTTGGAAAAATAGAAACACTATTTGGGACAGGGCCCTATATAAAGCCCCCTACTCCACCCATTTCATTCATCCCAAAAACAAGAGTTGAAAATTCCTCTTGCTTTCTCTCTTTGCCTCCTTCTTAGTTACCTTAGTTCTAGTTCTTCTTTGCTTGAGCTATTCTAAATAGTTCGTGAATTAGTAGCCACGAAGTGCTACAAATAATTTAGGAAGCGATCTTGAGGTGAGTTTCTTTCCTTTCTTTTAATTTATTATTTTGACTTAGATAATGCTTGCTTGTTTGGTTAGCTTGATCTTTTATGTTTTTATTCGTGTTCTTTGCATTTATGACATTCAATCATCATGTTGCATGACCAAGAGAGTATGCTCTGTTGTTGCGTCTTGCACGATCTTTTACATTAGAAATCAAAAGTCGTTTCCTGTTTGAGAGAGTATGCTCTATAGTTGCGTCTCGTACAATCTTCAACATCAGAAATCAAAAATCTGTGCATCTGTTGATTAATCATGTTATACCGTTGTATGTTCAATTACTGTTGAAATATTTATCTACTATGCTCTTGCACACAAAAGTCAGATTAAATGAGATTTCATCCACGTACCATTATGGGGGACTTTTTGTGTTCCATGTAGAATTGGAACTGGCTGTCAATACTAACACCAGCATGGAACGAGTTTCAAAAATGATCCCACTAGAAATGGGTTTGAGTATCAGAATTGATCTCTCTCCCTAGATCTGGAGCACAGAGGGTATTCCTGTTCGATCCAAATTACGACTGAATTAATATATTGGTTGAATCAAATTAATCTCTGAAAGTGTTTGATTTGCTTGCATTGTCTAGTTGAAATAATGGATTAAATAGATGAAATAATTCACTGGGCTTTTTAGCTCATCCCCTTATTTTTCACATCATAAAAAATTAATCAGCTTGCGAGGAAATTTATCTATTGAAAGTTTTGATTCATTTCAATGTGGGGCGCATCGTCCCAAGCGAAATCATGTATTTCAGCTTTGAATTTATTTTTTTGTTGTAATGGATTATTGTACTCGAAATTTTCGAATGAATAAATGAAGAATCTTATTTACTCTGCTGTCATTTTGTACATAGACTAATGTACACAGGAACCCTAATGCATTTGGGTCTAAGAAGAAGAAAATGTAGCACGGGCCCGTCTCCTGGGCATCCCAAGATTTTTTATCAAAGAGAATTGAACCGTCAGATGACATGGAAGATGGGACTTGGGAGGCGGGGTGTTACAAAATTACATGAGTTTGAAACATTCTAAAGGTTTCTTAAATCATAATATAATGGTTTACTAACATTGATATCCTAAGGAGTACACATTCTACCATTTTTTCCTCTAATTACCACAGTCAGTGGTCAGTTACCGCGGTAGCCAATGGGTTCGTGTGTTCAACGCTTTCGTGTGCATTGTCTCGCTTGTGCTTTTCCCATGAGTTTAATACTCAAATACATGCACATTAAGCTTAAAACACGCATCAAACTAAAAGAAGTCTTTATACCTTAGGGCTATTTACGTTTCCTCTTCGTTTTTTACCAAAATAAGGTTTTGCAACCCTCAAATCACTTAGTCTTATAAGAAAAACGTGTTTATACTTATGAAAATGATTTACAATGCTAAGAACTCCAGATTTTAAGTGTCTTTTGTAATTTTACCTAAGTACAAGATGTTTGGAACAACACTTCCACGGATCTTCTTCTTGGTGGAGCTTGCTCTTCATGGAACTAAGCTCACAAACCAATAGAAAGGGATTTGAATGAATAGAAATCAATCAAGAATGGTAGGGAAGGGACGAAAATTCGATTATTGGCCGCTAGTATTAGTTCTTGGAGTTGGTGTGTGATTGTAGGATTACAATGAAGATTAGGGTTTGTTGGCACACTATTCATGCATATATAATTCACGTATTACCGCGATAATCAGAACCCTACTTTTCTATGTTTAAGTCAAATCACCGCAGTAATCACACGAATGACCGCGGTAATCAGAACATTATGATTTTGATTTTTTTGTGGGTTTTAGTCAAATTATCTTAGTAACCAGTAGATGATTGCTATGCGAAATGTCGTGCTTTGCTCTAATTTGCCGATTCTTTTTTACATTGATTAAAAATCTCTTAAACCATATTTTCATGAGTTTTTTAAAGTCTATTGTGCTTAAATTATTTTTAATATAAATTTACCAAAATTTTTATTAAATTTTCAGGGTATTACATATCATTATTACCATTATTTATTTTTTTATTTAATACACACATTAATTGATACAATTGTCATAAAATCATGTATTTTTATTTATAATTCATTAATTCATATATTAAAATACATGTTGAACTCGTTAACTCAATGTCCAAAAATATTGAACATTACAATCTCCCGTCCTTAAAACAAATTTCGTTCTCAAAATTTACTAAGATAACAAAAGATCATAAAGCGACTCTCATAATTTCAAGGAAGTGACTTGCCATGTAGTTCCCTTACTCCCAGGTGTCCTACTCAACGCCATGAAACTACCAACGTACTTGTACCATCGGTATCTCCTTGTTGCGCAGTTTCTTCATGGCTCGATCAATGATAGCTATCGGAGCCTCATTGTATGTACAATCTTCTTGTAACTCTACATGTCTCCAATCAACCACGTGCGAGGGATGGGGGTAGTACTTTCTCAACATTGACACATGAAACACATTGTGTACTATAATAACCCAAATTTTTGTTAAATAATTAAAGATAAATAAGTTTAATAAAATTAACCGAAATACGTAAAGTGAATCAACTTTGAAGATTTTAAAAAACTTTTGGGTGCAAAGTATGGGTAGGAAAATGAAGCCTTAATTTGATTTTTAAATAAAAATGTCAATTAAGTAGAATTAATTATGAAATTTAAAAAGTTACTTTCATTTCTTAAGGAATAAAAAATAGAAATAAAGTACATATATATATAGGTTAATGTGTGTGTGAACAATATGTGTTTTAGTATAATGAGTGTTAAATACTACATAGGAAAATGTATACAGAAAAGTTTACATAATTGAATAAAAATGTAGTATGCTTATATTTATCTAAAATAATTATAACATTATACAAATATCAATTTATAATTATATAAATAATGAAATAAATATATGAATAAAAATATATATGAAAATGAAGAAATAGAAAATGTAGATTATTAAATTGTTGGCATTAAAAATATTAAAGAAATAGAAAATTATAAAATAAATACAATATTAAAGAAATAGAAAGGGGAAAATATTAGCAAGTCAATAAAATAGAAGGACATGTGCAATAAACCATGTTTACATCAATTAAAAAGCGTATAATTAGCAAATTTCGGATAAGAGTAACCTTAGAAAGCAATTTTGGTAATTAGAAACTGCATCCAATGGTCCAAAATCAATTTGCACGATCCAATGAACAAGATCAAAGTGTAACACCCCAATTTTTGACCGGACCTCCGTCCACGCGTTTCATCAAGTGTGGATCATTGCCCGAGGAAAATCGAGATGCTACTAAAATTTTCTTCTGTCAAAATATCTTTTCTTCAATTTGCAGTTCATGATCTTTAATTCTCAAGTCTAAGTCCATAAAGATGTCATGTACAATACAGAAAATCATAGTAAGTCTTTCGAATAAATCTTAAGTAAAGCAGCGGAAACACTTTTCAAATTATTTAGTTAAACCAAT